>ML975348.1:0-104289 GCA_010015605.1 Decorospora gaudefroyi
TTCGCGGCGTTAAGCTCAGACTCTTTCGCGGCAAGACTATCTTGGGCCTCCTTGAGCGAACCCTCAAGATCAGTCACCTTGGCAGCAGAAGTCTCAGAAGCCTTGCTAGACTCGCCCTGAGCAGCCGCCAACTCAGCTTCAAGCTTGGTGACAGTCTCGCGAAGCTCTTCAGCTTCCTTCTTCGCCGACGTCGTCTGCTCGTCGGCTGAGCCCTTGGCGCCCTCAATCTCAGCCTCAAGCTTGCTGACGGTGCTGCGGAGACCTTTAACCTCCTCCTTGGCGGAGTCAGACGCCTTGGTGGCATCGCCCTTTGCAGTCTCGAGCTCTGCATCCTTGGCCGAAAGATTGTCTTGTGCCTCCTGCAGGGACGCTTCGAGTTTGGTGATCTGGGCGGTGAGAGCGTCGACGGTGCTCTTGGCCTCCTCGGCAGCTTTGGTGGCAGCCTCCTTCTCGGAAGCAAGGGAGGATGAAGAAGTCTCGAGCTCAGAAGCCTTGGCGGCTAACTCGTCTTGCGCCTCCTTCAACGACTTCTCGAGGGCGGAAACCTTCTGAGCGAGCTCATCAGCGTCGCCCTTGGACATGTCGGCATTGTTGAGCTTCTCCTGGAGCTCGCTGATTTCAGACTTCAGACTCTCCACCTCGCCCTTGCTCGACTCGGTGAGGGACGCAAACTGGTCGGCCGCGGCAGCGTGTTCCTTAGTCTTGGCTTCGAGGTCGGAAGACTTCTCAGCCAGCGTGTCCTGTGCCTCCTTGAGAGACGCTTGCAGATCGGTGATGGTGGTGCGAAGGCCCTCAGCCTCCTCCTTGGAAGCCTTGTCGGACTGCTCCAGCTCAGCATGCTTGGCCTTGACCTCCTCGAGCTCCGAGATCTGCGAGCGCAGGATGGCGACTTCGGCAGAAAGCTCCTCCACCTTGGTCTTCTGGCTATCCCGGTCAGCAGCAAGCGCATCAAGCTCCGACTTCGCAACGAGATCCTTGCTCTGACTCTTGAGCTCTTCAATCGTCGCCAGAGCATCGGCGAGCTCCTTCTCGCTGTTGGCCTTGGCGGTGGTGAGCTGCTCCAGCTGGGTCGTTGCCTCAGCAAGCTCAGCGTCCTTGGCCTCAAGCTCCGAGCTGTCTCCGGCAGCAGACTGATGGCTGGCAACCATGCCCTTGAGCTTCTCAATCTCGTTCTTGTACGAATCAATCTGCTTCTCCAGGTCGGCGACAGTGCCGCGAAGCCCCTCAGCCTCCTTCTTCACGCCCGAGATCTGCTCGTTGAACTCGGCCTCGCACTCGCTGCGGACCGTATTCCGCTCCTTGGACTTTGCTTCGCGGACCTGCTGCACAACGACGCTGACCATGTGCTCCTCGAGATCCTTCTTGTCCTGCTGCAGCGTCTGCTCGCGGGCCTCGAATTCCTTCTCGCGCTCCTTGTGGTCCTCCTCCAGACTGCGGACATGCTCGTCCTGGGTAGCAGCAACGCGCTGGGCTTCGTCGAGGTCGGCTTCGGCGTGTGCGAGCTTCTTCTTGAGCTTCGAAATCTGCGTCTCGAGACTGTCCGAGTCTAGCGGCGAGGGGGGTGAGGGCGAGTCGGCTGCTGTGGCGCAAGTGTGGGTCAGTATGGCGTGCGCTGGAGCGTATTGCAGCGGCGATGGCCGCGTGTGAAGAGACAGCGGATAGTGAGGAATGGCTGAAAGTTTTGTTATTGGGCAGGTGGGGGAGGCAAGGAATTGAGCACCACGTACCGGCTTCATCTTCGCTCAATCGAGCAGGCGCCTCACGCGGCGTCTCAGGCGGGGTGTCGACGCCATTCTCGTGCGGTATCGAGCCGTCCTTGCTCGGTGGAGTCGCGTCCGTCGTCGTCAATGGTGTCGTCGGCTCAGCGGGGGCAGGCGCAGGCGCAGCGCCGCCGAAGAAGTAGTTGTATGCCCGCTTCATGCTGCTAGTTCGCTTGGGGAGTCCCGGTCGGACTGAACTCGTCGATTTGCGTCCTCTTCGGTCTTCTTGCTGATTTCCCTCGCCAGTAATGGTGACGGGTATCAGGGTATCGCCGCTCTTGTCTCGCTTGTGGCTGTTCGTTCTGGGTGGGAGTAGTCTTCGCGAAAACTTTTGAGATCCAGACTGGATGTCTGCGAGGATCTGCTTCTGCTCTCGTGACGTTCCACTGCGGGGCGGCGTTAGTGGCTAGCCCTATACGTGAAATGCAATTGCAGTAGAATCACTCCACGTCGAGTATATAGGTTGGTATACAATAGGGCAGAAAGAATAACGTTAGGGCAGTGAGGAGATGATGATGTGTAGTGAAGCAACAGGAGCTCCTTACCAAAAGCAACGAAAGCTTGTGTGTGGCTCGTGAAAATGAAACAAAGTAAAAAAAGGAAAGCGGTGGGTGGTCGAAGAGGGGAGGGCGGGGGGTCGGGAGGTGAAGAGCCTGGAGGGAAAGATTACGGGTAGGACTCACTCATAGCTTTCTTTCCTGCCCCAGCTCGGCATGATTCACGCTCTTCTCCAAAGCGCCGCTAAACAGGTGTGCAATCCAATCAAGAAAGTAAAAAGTAAAAAATTTGTTGCCCTTCCTGAGTCTGGGCGGGCCGTCTAGGTTGCGCTTCACCGCACACGGTACGAATGGAGCCCTTCTACTTATGTACGAGCACAACAACACGTTGGATCCTGCATGCAAGTCTGGTGGACTTGTCGGGCGCTAAGCGGACGTGCTACGAGGTAAATACATGTCGCAAGAGGGGACGAGCCAGTCAAATACTCTGCTAACCACGTAGCACTGGAGCATGGGGGGGGGTCCCGCGAGACAGGCATTTTAATGCAAGCACAAGTCAACAACGCAGCCTTGAACTTTTTTTGACCGTTGCATGACGGCGTGTCAAAGCTCCTGTAGCGGCTCCACCTGCTTTCTTACCGCCTCGACCGGGGTGTGTTGAGGATGCACGACCAGGAACACCACCTTGACCTCGACGAGCTGACAGAACATGTGAGAATACGCTGCTCTTGCAATACCTAGTATACTGTTTGAGTAGAACACAGCATTCAACATTTTCCTTCTCGTGTCCCCCCATACCTTACCAGTACCCACCGCATCGCATCATCGCATTGGGGGTAGGTAAAATGCGCGTACCAATCACAGCCCTGCACGTCAGTACCACCACGTCGTCGCGTGGAAACATATGCGAGCGGGCAAGCTCCCAGCACGGCATCTGGAAACGAAGCAGCGAACCGAAATCTCTACATCTCAGTCAATCGCGCGGCAAGCAATTCCCAATTCTAACAGCCTGGCCGATGAGGGAGAGGAACGCCAGCGCATCGTAAACTAGCCATTCTTCGCGAGTAGGTAGGTAGGTCGAGCACGGATGCGGCGCGTCGACGTGTGACTCGGCTTCTCATGCGAACACCGATGGTCTGCAGCCAGGTTCGTCAAATCGATGGAACATTCAAGTTGAGGAATGTCTCGTCCCAAATATCCCGAGGTTAACATATTGCTTGTTCTTCTATCAGTAGGTACGGATACAGTACACCGACTTCCAAAGCTCCGAGGCATCTATCTGCATGTCGTCGTGTTACCTACCTAGGTATGCAGGGCTTCTCGATGCGTTGTCGTCGGATCTGCATATGGGTAATAAAGAATTTTTGGCCACGAAACAAGGACATTACCCATCTCCCACTTGCAGCTATCCAAAAACTTCAGCTAGCAAACCATCTCTCTCTCTCTCTCTTTTTAAATAACCATACACCTCTTCCCCCGCTCCCCTCAAATCCCATCCTATGTAGTAACGAAACAATTTTTCTTCTTCACCGCAAGCTCCACCAGAACCTAGCACATCCGGAGCGCTGCCCTGCATAACCGCACCTGGGCACCTGCACGGGCCCGTCGCGTTAGGTACCTACCGCGCTAGCCAAGTCAGCGCTCGCGCTCCACCGCCTCTTCGCAGATCAACACTTGTGGCTCGTGAGACCGCCCAACAACCACCTGCCGTCCCGTCCTCCGTCCGTCCGTCAAACTCTGCACGCTTTTGCGTTGTTGTTCGACGCGACACCGCCAGTTGAGGGGTAATATATGCATGTGACAATCTCGGGGGCGGGAGGGGGAGTTACTATCACATAGTCATCATGAAACAAAAAAAAAAAGTCGAAAGATGTGATAAGGTATTGCCATGATTGGTCATGAATAGTAAAAGAATCTCGTCCTTAAACATAAATCCGCTACCGTAAACGCCACCAGTATGCTATCTAGACCTCTAGTGAATGAAGAAGAATACACCCAAAAGCCACTGCACACTCAAACTGGGGGAAAGGGGGGACGAGTGACGCCCGTCTAACAAGAACTCCTCAGGCAGACCGCTGGCGTCTCATTTTTCCAGAACGAACGGATCTCCAGGTATGTTTCCGGGTACTAGCTTCACCAGGACGCGCATTGCTATCCTCAGGTGTAGTGGATCCGCTCGGGTCGCCTCCAGGAGTGTGACCACCCTCTGTAGGAGACGTCTGCTCAGCCGACCTGGCACGCCGCATCTGCGGTCGAAGTAAATGTTGCAAAGACGATACACGACGAGCGACTTCGGCACTAGGCCTGACGCTCAGGCTGATTTCCGGCGTCTGTGGAGTCTGACTGCCAGATGGAGACCGAAGTTCACGTCTTATGTGTCTGGCTTCCCTTAGGACGTCCCTGCTCCGTCTGATATGGTCGCGCCCTAACGAGATGTACAAAGATTAGTTTAATACTGCCAGCAACAGGATTTCACTCCTATTGTGGAGAACCAAACAAACCCCTGCGTATCCGATCGCTAATGCCACCGTTGCCCGAACCTGTGTTCGCGTTATCAGATGAGTTGGCTCGGTTGTTGGATGGTGGAGCTGGGCTGCCAGATACGAAGTAGGGATCGCTGGCGCTGCCTGAACCAGAAGGGTTAAAGGAGCTTGGCATCTGTGACGTACGATCTGTTCGTGAGCTTGCAGATGGACCATTCTCTTGGCCCTCTGAACCCTTCGTGATGCCTTTCCGACAATGCGGGCACGTGTCATGCTCGAGCAGCCACGCGGACACGCATTGGTGGTGGAACCAGTGCTTGCAGGGCAGTACGGTGACCTGTTCGCCGATGTTGACTTCGTCCATGCATATACTACATTCCGCCTTGTGCTCATCGCCAAGCATGTCTTCGCTGACCTCCTTGTGAGGCAGGGCATCGATGTCGGCTTGCGTGGCGGGTCCAGGGGCGTTGCTAGTTGCCGTCTGCTCCATAAGTTGCGAGACGATGCGGTCGAGACCCTCTTGCGAGTAGACGAAGTCTCCCATATTCCCGGCGCCGGGGCCTAGCATGCCCATCGTGGAGAACAGTTGTAGAATGGGATTCCCTGCGAAGGGTGTACCGTGCTCGTGGGTATGCTCGCCATGGAAAGTGCCCTGGGCGCCTCCTTGAGGGTGGTTCTGGGCATGAACGTGAGGGGGTGGTGCACCCAGTGCCGCCATCAGGCCAGTCATGACGCTATTCACACTGTAAGCTAAATGTCTACTAACACTTGACCTGTACGACTCACTTCGCAAGCTCGTCTTCCACTGGCCCGGCATTATTCCCGTCTCGAGGGAACAGGCGCGCGCCACCGTTGTATGTGAACCTTCCCGTGGTGACACGGGGCCCACCTGCCGCTCCCGGACTTTGGGATCCCTGGGAGGTAGGCTGATTCGGGTTTGGTCCGGCACCAGAGAACAGACCCTCGCCCTGGCCTGGTGGTTGACCTTGTGGTTGGCCTGGTGGTTGACCTTGTGGTTGGCCTGGTGGTTGACCTTGTGGTTGGCCTTGTTGTTGACCTTGTGGTCGTAATCCGCTTCCAGCCAAACCACTCAACATGGCCATGAACCCGCCTATTGACCCTGGCGCCATGCCGCCCTGGGGAGACACAGAACGAGTCACTGTGGCCTGCAGATTGTATCGCCCAGGCGCAGTCTGCACGAACGAAACATTGCTAATATCGCCCTCCTCCGGGTCGTCGCTCTGCCATGGGTTGAACCGAGGGTATACGTGTGATGGGGCGTCTTCGAGGTCGGGCAGCGAGTCCGAGTCATCGCCATCATGGCCAAACATGACGTTGTTGCGTGGATCGTTGTTATCCTCAATCTGGGTCGCGTTAGCGGCAGTCGGTCCATGTCCGCTTCATCTCATGATTCTCATCGTCATTGAGCTGATAGTGGAGTCTCGGTTCCTATTAACTCACGATCTCCGTAAAGTCCGAGCCACACTCTGGACATGACAGGCCATGCTCGTCGCGATACCACTCGTCGTTGCACTCGTGGCAAAACATCATGTCGCGGTGGGCGGGCCGCTGGCTCTGTGACGTCGCATTCTGATTACTCGGCTGTTCCATAGTCGCAGATGTGGAGGGGTAGGTAGGGTCTAGGATAGTAGAGAGGGAATATATCGAGTCTAGACAGGTAAGTAAGTAAGCAAGGAAGTGGCATCCTGGGAGGAAAGAGGCTCACAAGGTCGTGTCAGAAGCAGCCGCGCAAGTGGATGAGCTCAGGACCCTGTCATGCGCCGTCGCAGGTACAAGCAATAGTGTAGTGGCGACCTGCAGCTGCGGGCAGGTAGGTATGGGGGTATGGTAGTGAAATGCGGAGGGATCGAATAGGGAGTACGTGGCCGAGGGTTGTTTGCTAGTGAGGCCGGTGGGGAGATTTGGTATCTGGGTGACAGCCAGGCCAAAATGACGTTGGTACTCTGGGAATCGCGAACAGGGGTCTTTGGCGCTGCAATCTTTGAGATAGATGCAACTAGACGAGCTTGAGCAGAGAATAGAGTGGAAGCTGGCGGAAGTAGGGCAGAAGTGGGAATGTTTTGTCTGACTTTTTTGAGGCATATATTCTTGATTGTCTCTCCTCTGACTCTGGTGTTTGCGGAACCACTTGTCGCTCTTCTTGAGCCTTCCATTTGCTTCTGCGTCCATCTACCAACCAGTGCAGAGTTATTACAGAACTATGAACGCTCCCGGACGTCACGCTGGGGTAACTGAGATCTTAGTAGTAGGAGCGGGTTGTATGTACAAATATTCAAAATGCCAATAATGTTTCACGATCTCAGCCAAAGGTATAGAGCCCACCCAACGCCTGCGCAGGTACTCGTATCAACATGACTGCAAGTCTTCTTTGACCCGTTACGCAGCCAAATTCAGGCTTTCTCGGTCGCCTTCGGTGGCCATGTGCGCCTTCATTCATTGTCTCCTCGGTCCACCTCTCAGCAGCAGGCTCCCCACCACCCCCGCCGCAACCACGATACCTCCCACAATCGCTGCACCCACAAGGCCCTCCTTTGCGACCTTCTCGTCAATAAGACTCTTCAGACTGCCCGCCTGGAGATTTGCGGGCTCCAACTCCAACAGCAGCTCGTTGTACCGTCGGGCTTCAGCGTAGTTGCCGAGCTTATAATTGCCCAGAGCGAGGTAGTAGAGGCATTCGCGCCGGCGCTCGCGCGAGTTGCGGAAGATCTCCGAGAGGAGGCGCACGCCTTCTTGTTGGTCGGGGCGGGAAGAAGATTTAATCAGACCCTAGATATGCCATGAGCTTCAGCTTTGCAGGGCGTGCGCGAAGCACCAGTGCGTGAGCCCAAGTGCGGGGGAAGGCCGTACCCATGCGTAGTTGAACTTGGTCTGCAGCCCAACATATTCTCCCTCTTTTTCATACTGCGCGCGCAGGACCTGCAGTTCCTCGGGCTTGAGCGGCGACTCCACGTCGGCAGCATCTAATGGGAATGAGCGTTCGTCGGCCCAGAAGTCCTCGTCCCACTCACATGGTAATGACGGCGACATGGCGGCTAGTTTGTGTTGCGCGAGAGGATCGAAAATTTTGTTTATATGGGATGCTGGAGTATCGGTAAGGTGAGGATGGGGTCATATGTTTGCCTATGGCCCTGTCGCTGTCTCGTGAAAGCTCCGATCTTTTACCGTGACGTACGCCTCAGCCTCGTGGCTGCCGCCCGCCGCTTCGCTTTCCGCCACATCGGTCGCGGTTGCCATGCACGCGACTCAGCACAGACCCCCAAACATTGAACATCAACACCACGCTCGTTATCGCAATAGACATCACAGTCCACACAACCGCGCATATCACCTAACACTCCAAAATCCACGCCATCCCCCCAGAAACCTTACGCGACACAACACCATCAGCCACCATGCTCCTCGACGAAGATCCCGCCGCCGTACGTGCCCCATCCCATACCATCATAACCTCTCCTAACACGAACCCCTCACAGCTAATCGCGCAATGCACCTCGCACTTCAAAATCGCAAACGACAAAACCTCACTGCACCGCATCTCCGAATCGCTGAGCACACTCTCCGAATTCCGCACCCAACAGCTCCGCACCATCCAATCCACGCTCAGCACACTCAACCGCACCCACCAAACCCTCTCCGCAAACCACAACCACACCCTCTCCCAACACAACCCGACCAACCACGCCGCCGAGATCTTGCGCCTGGATACCGAGAAGTTCAAAATCGCGAAACAGGCTTCCGATCTCGAGATTGAGGGCGAGCGGCTTGCGAGTGAATTGGTACGCTTGGGCGGTGTGGGTGCGGAGTTGGAAGAGGAAGGCGTTGAAGGGGGTGTGGAGCCGAGAGCTGGCGAAGACGCTACTGTGTATGTGTTTTTCTTTTTTCACCCCTGTCTTAGGGACTTGACGGCGAAGGGGGGACATGATGCTAATATCTTCTCCTGCAGGCTGAAGCTCAAGTTATATAGGACGCTGGGCATTGATGTTGAAGCTGATCCTACGACGGGCGAGTATAACAAGGCTGTTGTTCGTAATGCGGCCAAGGGCGATGTGCACGTTGTCAACATCGACCCCAAATTCTCGCGACACTTTTATACGAATTACTTTTGGAGAACTATGTAAGAGGAGTATTGGGATGGGTTGAGGGCTTTTGTTTTTCTGGGCGCGAGATTGGAGTCTTAACGTGCGGAAGGAAACATGATGGATACCTATGATCTGGTAACGAGCTACCTACTTTTCTGAGATACCTCTGCAACTTTTTTGTGTGCCTATCTACCGGCGTGCCGTAGGAAGAGTGGCTGCGGATAATGTCAATGTCAATCCTACAATCACACGCAATTTCTCTCTTTCTCTCTGTCTGGGCATCTACAGTCGTCCAGGTACACGAATGGCTTCTTATTATGTCTACGCATCTGTCTTCCGAAACGCCACATTGTACGGAACGGGAAAGGTCTTCTCATCACAGCCTAGGTAACTCATGATAGTTGAAAAGGGCACAAAGTACACGGTGTTACATTTACAAAAAGTTATGAACTTGCACTGATCCCTATCCCATCCCATCCCCATCCCCATCCCCATCCCACCCAACCAACCAATCTATACATACAATACACCACCCCCAAACCCCCTCTCTCCCACCCCAACCACACCACACTTACCCCCGCCCAACCCCATCCGGCACAACCCCTATCCTCTCCTTCATTTCCAACTGCCTCTTCTGTTCCTGCAAATAGCGCCACCGTTCCTGTTTCGCCTTCTCATGCAATTCCCCAAACGGGTCGAAACGCTCACTATCAGGGTCTCTAAACGGGTTGCCCTCCCAGCTCCCGGCGTCGGTCAGCGTGGTGCTTCGGGGCCGGTTGTTGAGAACGTCGTACGCTTTTTTTAGGGGCGGGTCGTTGAACGGGTTGGGTGTGCGGGGGCCGGCGGTGAGGCTGCTGGCGCGCGTGGCGTCGTTGTTGCGTTGGGTGGGGAGGGGGAGCGTTGCAGATGGTGGCGGTGGCATGGCGGTAGGTGGCGGTGGCGTGTTCCTTTGGAGCGGTTGGTCGCCGCCGCTGGTACTGAGACGCACGAAGATGGAGGCTGCGGAGCCGACGTGTGCGGTTTCTGGGGCGCGGACCGAGGGGGAGCTCGTGTTGAAGGTGGTGGTGTTGTCGTCGTCTGCGAGGCGGGTGTGGGAGGTGCCTTGTCTGCGTCTTCGGCGTTGGAAGAAGGCTATGGCTGCGACAAGGAGGCCGACGGCGACTGCGGGATTGTTAGAAAGCTGTGAATGGGGAGGGATAGGGGGACATACCGAGCACGCCTAAGAGGGATGCTGCAATTGCGGCACTTTTGGACATGATGGGGGGCTGGGGGGAGGTTATCTGGGGAACCTCGTTATCGCTTGCGGTTTCGGGTTCGGCGATTGCTGAGGGTGAGAGGGTTGGTGCGAGGGTAGATGTTGTTGTTGTAGATGCTGCTGTGGATGATGCTTCAGATGTGGCTTCAAATGTTGATTCAGATGTTGCTGCAGATGTTGCTAGAGACATTGCCGTAGATGTTGTAAATTGCATCATTATCTCGCTTTCGGTCATATCCAGCGTAACAGTGGACGTGATAATAGGTCGAGTAGCCGCGGACAAGGTAGTGCTTGTCACTGTAAGCATACTGGAGATTGGGCGCGGTGGTGTGAGCTCTATTGTGAACGCTGGCACTACCGATGTCAAGCTCGTGCTGCTGGACGACGAGGTTGGCATAGTTGCAAATGCGGTTGAAGTCGTACCGAGCCTTTCGATGGTCGGGGCTGAAGTAGTGCTGAGTTGTTCGATGGTCGTGTCTGAACTAGTGCCGAGTCTTTCGATGATCCTGGTTGAAGTGCTGAGACTTTCGATGGTCGTGGTTGAAGAAGTGCTGGTTTGTTCGATGAGTGTGGCTGTTATAGTACTCTGTATCGGTGATAGCTGTTCTTCTTCCTCCTCCTCCTCCTCCTCCTCCTCCTCCTCCTCCTCCTCTTCTTCTTCCTCTTCTCCTTCAAGTTCCGAGTCTGAATCACCGTCTTCCTCGCCTGAGCTTTCGCCATCGCCCGACGCACTGCCGAGCGGCGATTCCGGACTTTCTAAATCCTCTGCAAGAACAGGCAGTGTGGTTACCCGAAAACCTTGACGTCGAACGAGCGTTTGGATAACCTTCACCGGCGATGGCCGTCGAAGCTGGTAGCGAGCCATGTCTGAAGTAGTAGCAAGCTTGTACGAGATTAGGGAAAGAAACGCTCCAGCGCCGTCGTAGATCGTGTATAAGGACGCAGGATAAAAGAGTCTCCAGGACTAAAAGAAAGTAAATGGACCCGGTCAACGGTGTGTCGAGATAGGGCCCAACTATCCACAACACCTTCGATTCACCGGGAACCAATATGCGGGTGAAAGAAGAGATGCAAAGGAGAATGGAGACGCTAATGCTTTGAATGCGGATCTGGAATCGACGGCTTGTTGGTTTCCCGACCGGCTCGGTTAGTCTCGATCGCGTAGTGTCACCAAGCCCGTTACAGTGGGTCTCCCCCAGTGCTTGTCCGCAGCCGCAAAGGTGCGATTGAAACAGAGATCCTGTCATTGGGCCGAGGCATCCATCGTTCAGCCTCAGTCTCAACAAGACGCGCAAGACGGATACTGTGAGATCGACAAAAAAACATACGATTTTCTAGAGCTGCACGATGTTGATGAGCGCCGTTGCTGGGAGGCCATGCTCGTTGGAGGCTGGTGGTTGGTCGACGCGGTTTGTGAGACATCTTGGCGGTTTGGCCGCACGATGATGGAGCGCGTTGTGCTTCAAGAACTCCGCGCGGCCTGCGCTTGTATTTGGAAACGGAGACGATTTGCATTTGCATTTCCCGTAACGCGTAAGCCAAGCCTAGGATTAAGCTGGCTGTCTGTGAAGTCATTATAGAGAGCGGTAGGTAGCTGTTGGTCTGAGCGAACGCTGACGAGAGTGAAAGAAAGGGAGGCTAACCTAAACCTGACCTGAGCTAGCCAGGAACGTGCATTACCTACGGACCCACTCGCACATGTACCCCAGTCTCTCGCCAAACCCCACAACCTTTACTTCAAGATCACAGACATCAAGAATTATGCGCTTTGACGTTACATCATACGCAAGACGTCGCCGGCGCCTTAAACACCTGCGGAAGCCTCCCCGCACCACGAACAAACAGGAAGCTTGTACCTAAATATGAGACAACGCGTCCTGTGCGCGCGGCCACGGACATTCAACTAGAAACCCATTAGTCCATGGCCCTTTCGCTATATCACACATGAACAGAGTTGAATCTTGGCAATGTCCTTGGGTCACATTGAGATATTGTGCAACAACCTCATAAACAAATATTTGATATATCCAGAAGTGGAGAATCAGAACATAACGCACTGGGACGTGGACGCATTGAAAAATTCCCCGAAGGCACCAAGACCTCGGGCCTCAGGTCGGAATAGTCCGATCCAGACTCTGACCAAGACACATATCATAGTACACGCCCCTCTTCGCAAGAAGATCTTGATGCGTCCCGCTTTCCACGATCCTCCCTCTCGCAAACACAATGATCATATCCGCGTCCTTGATTGTGCTCAGCCGGTGGGCAACGGCAATAGTAGTCCGCCCACTCTGCGCCTCTTCGAGCGCGGCTTGAACCACCCTCTCCGACTCGGTATCCAGCGCAGACGTCGCTTCGTCAAGGAGAAGCAGACGCGGCTCACGTATCAAGGCCCTGGCAATGGAGATACGCTGACGCTGACCTCCGGATAATTGCGTGCCTCTGCTCCCGCACATGGTCGCGAAGCCGTCTGGCAACGAGGCAATGAAGTCGGAGATGTTGGACTGCTTGGCTGCGTCTTCGATTTGCGCGTCGCTGACATCCGTTTCCATGCCCATTGCGATGTTGTCGCGAATGGAACCCTGGTAGAGTACGGGCTCTTGTTGGACAAGGGAAACTTCTCGGCGGTACTTGCGGGGGCAAAGCTCTACAATGGGGCGGCCGTCGCAAGTTATACAGCCTGTTGTCGGATCATAGAACCTCTCAAGGAGCGAGACCATTGTTGACTTTCCGCAACCTGACGCGCCAACGAAGGCGATGAATTGACCGGGTCTCACATCGACATCGATGCCCTCCAGGACTTTGGCGTGCGGTCGTGACTCGTATGCAAAGGCGACGTCCTGTACCTCTGTGTGCGCTGGACCTTTGTCCTTCTCGTCGTCAAAAGGTGGCTTCGAAGCATCTTCCTGTACGGCTGGCTTCAATCTGCGTAGCCAAAAGACATAGTTCGCAGCGGTAGCCGATTTGGTGAGACTCGTGGTGTACGAGAAGAAACCCGCAGCTGCCTCCCCAGAGAAGATGACACCAATGAAGACGATGAAGAACTGAGAGCTCGTATACTCGCCCGTGCTGATGAGACGTCCGCCGTACCCTGTTTGACGTTAATTGCCATACACAAGTATTGAACGAAGCACCTACAGAAACCGAGTGCCATTGCTAAGAACGATATCGACTGCGTTAGCGCATACCAGAACATGGTCCAGACTAAAGCTTTGATACCGTCTCGTGCAACTCCTCGTAGACGCTCCTCATATCTGGCGAGGACATTGCGTTCGAGCGCTAGACTAGAAACTGTGCGGATAGCGGAGACTGCCTCGGACGCAAGAGCAGCGCTACTAGCGAACCGCTTGCCGGTAAGCTCTTCGAGTTTGAATTCGAGTCGTATCCTCAGATATCCAGCATAAACGATGAGCGGGAGGGCTACGCAAGAATGAAGTTAGCATGCTGTCTTTGGTGAGCGAATTGTGACACTGACCTCCGAAGACTACTACAAGTCCAAGTTTCCACCCGACAGCAATACCAAGGATAGAGCTGGAGACGACATTGACGATATTGATGCAGATCAGCATCAAGTTGAAGCCCATGAGCTCCCTCAAATTATCTGGGTACGCCGACAGTTTCGAGACCAGTGCGCCGCTCGCATTTGCTTCATCGTCGAAGAATGCCATATCTTGCTTGAGAACAAGATCGAATATCTCGCGTCGAAACTTCCTTGCTACGCTTTGGGCCACGATGTTGCTTACCCAGCCAACAGACGCATAGACAAACAGTTGACCAAGAGCAACAATGAAGAACATCAGTGAGTAGAAGTCGCCTTGGTCTACGGCTTCTTCTGGGGGCAGCTGAAATGCTTCGGTTATTCGTGAGAACAATATGGCTTGTGCAGGAAATGTTGCTCCTAATGTGCCGTTAGCTGAAGTGCAGCCTGAAGGGCTTCCATGACTTACCTCCTACGAGTGCAGCGATGCCCAGGATCAGAAAACACTTCCACAAATTACCTTGCTCTTTCAGAACGAGGAACGTGCATTTGACCAAGTTGTAGTTGATGCCATCCTTATCTGACCTCTTGCTTGCTTGACCGATGCCAGATGCTTGGGTTTGGGTGCGTACAAGTTCAAGTTTCTCTGGGGAGTTGTCGTCATCGGTATTCGTTTCGCCTGTGGCTTGACCACCGAGGTCTTGGGCCTTGACAAGACGAGCGTAAGCACCCTCTTGTGCTACCAGCTCATCGTGCGTACCCTGCTCGACCACCCCACCGCCAGCCATGACGGCGATGTTATCGGCGTTGCGAATAGTTGAAAGTTTGTGGGCAATAACGATAGTCGTGCGGCCTTGGGAGACGCGTTCAAGTGCCTGCTGTACAATCTTCTCCGCTTTCGGGTCTAAAGCACTAGTGGCCTCGTCCAGAAGCAAAACGGTTGGCTCGGAAATGATGCTGCGGGCTATAGCTAACCGCTGTTTCTGTCCACCCGAGAGGTTCATAGCACGCTCGCCGAGCTGAGTATTATAGCCCTATCTCAAGTTAGTCATGTCTTCCGGCAGCCACATCAATTGCGAAGCAGTTTGACCTACTTTCGGTAGGCGTGCGATGAACTCATCAGCGTACGCATCCTTGCAGGCCTTCTCGACTAACGCACGTTGCTCTTCTGGGGACAGATTGGCTTTGTCGGTGCCGAAGAGGCCAGATGCGACATTCTCGTAGACCGTGCCAGAAAACAAGATTGGCTCTTGTTGTACTAGGCGAATGTTCGTTCTCAGCCAAGTCAGGTTCAATTCACGTATATCGGTTTTGTCGAGATATATCGCGCCACCAGCTTGATTATACCAGCGCTCTGCCAAAATTAGCATTCCAATCGAGACTGATGATATGTTCCATATCCGCTGTTGGGAACAAACCTAATAACCCAACGATTGTCGACTTCCCGGAACCTGAGGCACCAACCAAGGCTGTTGTCTTTCCTGCAGGTGCCGACAAGGTTAGATTTTTCAAGACCGTGATGTCGGGCCTGGCTGGGTATGCGAATGTGATGTCGTTGATCTCGATGACGCCGTTGCAAAACGTCGGCACTTTGCCCTCGTCGCTCAAAGGATCAATCTCAGACTTTCGATCAATCGTCTTGAACAGTTCGTTCGCGGATGCTGATGCCTTTGTTATGGCAACGATCGGAAAGGCTATGGTCGTCATAGCAGTTGCCGCAACTATCACAGCCAGGATGACAGTGAATACATCACCTACGATGTATCAGTCTACGCATCTCAAACCAGCACTAGAATGTGACCTACCACTCTCGCTGATCTCGCCTCTCGCGTACATTCGAATCCCTTGCCAGAAAGCCAAACCATAGCCGCAGTAGACGCAGAAGAATTCGACGGAGAACAATACAGCATAGATAGGTGACTTCTTCATACCAATGGCCGTTGCATCGCCGAGAAGCTTGTCATATTTGCGCGACAGTAAAGGGTTCAGCCAGAATGAATGGACGGTACGCACTGTCGAGAAGACCTCTTCAGCAAGTGACCCTGCCTTGGAGTAGAACGGCTGCAGTTGAGTCTCGTTCTTCGCGTCTAGGGATATACAGATGGCGACAGCAATAATGATGGTAGGGACGATACTAAGCGTTATCAAAGTGAGCTTCCATTGTACGATGAAGGCGACGACGAAGGCGGATGCGAATGTTGATACGCCTTGTATGGTCAAAGTCAGCTTTTCAGATATACCATTATTGACGTCATTTCCATTCGTGGTAGATTGGGTCGTGACGGAAGCGACCTCCTCCGAATCAAAGTAGGCAATGTTTTGTCGTAGAATGTGCTTGATGTAGTCGAGGCGCAGCGCTTTCGTAGTACGTATGGCGGCGACAGAAACAAAGGCCTGGCCAATGTCAGCAGCAGCGGTTATGTGCTTTCGGGGTGTTACTTACTGAGTGGATGTAGACGAGGGTGAACCTGGCGATGAAAAGATATACAAAGTATAGAGTGTACTTGTTAATTTCAGAGCGGAACTGCGATGGCGTAGTCGCGCCGGTCGCAAATCCGGTGAATGTTGAAACGAACCTAATAAGTTAGCAAGGCCATCTCCATCTAGGCCACCTTGCAGTTGTGGTTATACGTACTTTCCAAAAACCAGGTTCCTGTGAAGTTAAGAATCAGTGTATGTCGCCATGCGTTACGTTGGTGGAGTCTTACATCAGTGGAAGGAGTGTGCCGGCGACAATGGCTGCGACGAAGGCAATGATGTTCAGTGTCCAGCTGATGCGATCCGCGTATCTAAAGACGCGCTGGAAAAGGATCAACTTGGTGTTCCTTTCTACCTAGGCAGTACCGGGGATTCATTCCAGATACTTACGACATAACCACCCATACCACCCTTTGGTTTATCAGAGGCCGCATCGCTGTCGTCTGCAGAGGTTGTACTCCTCTTTGTAGTATTACTTTTGCGCCGCTCGGGCGACTGCAATTGCTCTTTCTCCATCATCACGTTGGACTGGAGGGAGAAGGCAGCAGCACACCAAGGTTATGTTCATTTCGTTGATAGAAAAGCCACACGCCATGGCGGAGCCCGTGGCCTGCGGGTACGCGCAGCCAAGAGGCGTCCCAAAAGCCATTGGAGAGGGTCGCAAACGCCTGAAGATTCCAAGGCACGTGCCGGCTTCACTCAAGCCGGACCGGGAATCGCGTCGCCCGAATGCGAATTATGCGAGCCAATCGGGAGGCCCCAGCTCTTGGCACAGTCACATGATGACGCGTTTCAAGCTATGCGACTCTGTATCGCTCACGATGAGTCAAATGGCGTTCCAATCTCATAGTACTGTGCAGTCGTATTCATCTCAGACCGCCCAGACGCCCTTGTCGCAGAGAGTTTGGCTGCTGCCTGTTGCTGGTGAGATGTGTTTCACGAGTAGTGACGTCCTTGACATTTTCCGCCGCATTCGGAACCCGAGAAATCCGTCGCCCGACCTCTGCACATTACCGCAGTCCAGCCTCTCTCGCACTCCACGCGTAGCGGCAACGCGGCACTAACCACAGGATGGAAGAAGATGACATGGATGCGGCGCTCGATGGAGGCATGTCCAAGCGTGCGGTATGTGGAGAGCTTTGAACTATCTAGCCTGTTGTTGCGCAGCATAGTACACGCGCTGACCCTCTACACACAGTGCGATAGTTGTCGCACGCGGAAGATACGCTGCGATAGAAGCGTACCGTGTTCGAACTGCAAAGCAAGCAAATTGAGTATGTACGCTAGCTGGCGCGTACCCGTGATGAACTGCTGCTGATTCGCGAAGCTTGCACGACGGCCGCACCCGTGCAAAAAACGACGCGACAGAGAGTCCATATCTCTGAGGAATAGTACGTCTGCCACAATACAGCCTACTGCTACTGCTTGGGTTGCGTAACCAGCTCACTCTTTTTGGCGTCGCATGGAGTTCTTCAGTCATCTCAATCCCATCCCGTATTTCATGATGCTAACCGACGGTCCCCTGACACTGACATCCGCACAGCGAGAGGAAAATTGACCGGATTGAAGACCGTCTAGCAGGCATTGAAAATGTGCTCGCTAGCCTCGCGTCCAAACTTGGTAGTCTCGACCTTCAGAAAGACACGCAGGAATCTAGCAACCAATCGCGGTCGAGCAGAGTTGGCGCATCTCGAAGCTCAGGGAGCGGCGCTTTGGCATCCCCAACACCAGCACCATTTGAAGGCGAGAGCTCTATCAACAGCCAGTCAGACTATGCTCGAGAGATGCTTGCGCAGGCCATTTGGAGCACACCCTCCATCGGGCAAAATGAAGATGTCAAAATGGCGCTCACGGCTCTATCGGACATGGTATCTCAGCAAAATCACAGCACGTCGGCTAGCAACCCCCTAATCAACCGCTCCCTTGCAGAGGTTGATCCTGCAAAGCTAGAGAGACCGCCTTGGGGTGAAGTGATGGGCACTCTGCAGAAGGCTACAGGTTGAGTGGAGGTTGCTACTCCATCATCGACCGTCGCTGACTTGAGCAGAATATCCCACCATGGCATTCGCAGTAGTATTTCCATTCCTCAAAATGACGAACCTGAAAGAGATATTCTACGATGCTTACCACCATCCAAGCTCATGTAGCGCTGCACGGCGTGTACTCACCTACGGTATCCTGGAGAACCTTTTTACCGAATTCAGGACCTTCCCTTTGGTCAACATGGATGTGACCAACTTTGCGTCCTACACGGCTATGTGCAAAAGACATTTAGAGGTTGCTTTGAGTCAGCTCGATATTTTCATGCCCGCAACCTACGAGAATATCATGGCTCTGGTACTGGGAGCAGCGCAGGCAATCGAGATGTGCAAGCCCTCTCTATGCTGGATCATGATATCTTGTGCCGCGGGCTTGTGTCAGAGCCTGGGCTATCACCGTATCAACACCATGATGAACGACACCGTCGAAGAGAGAAATTCAAAGATCCACGTCTTCTGGATGATCTATATGTTCGACAAAACACTTTCCCTGCGCCTAGGCCGGTCAAGCGTCATCCAGGACTGGGATATATCACTCCCCTTTATTGTTCCACATGAAACAGGCTCTCCCGAAGGGAGTGCCATGTTGTCATATTGGATCAAAGTTGCGCGAGTACAGGGTCTAACGTACGAGAAGTTGTTTTGTCCTGCTGCTTTCCTCAAATCCTCCGAAGAGCGCACCCGGATCGCTATCGAACTTGTCAATGCAATGAGCCAATCCTGGCACGAACGCGGAGATGCAACTGTCCTAGACTTTGCAGGTCTGAGTGACAACATCCAATTTACTTCCCAGCGACCGACCACTATAAGTCACAGCCCAAATGAGACCCCGCTGCCATCTCAACACAAGCGCTATGTGCACCGCTCACTTGGCAAAAGGCCCGATGCGAATGAGTACATACAAGGTAACATGATGTCATTCGAGCCACAGACTACATCTGACTCAATCGTCTAGGTTCATTCGAGCGTGTTCAGGACATATTCTTTCACTCTGATGTCGTCATGCATTATTCAACTTGTGCTCTTATCCAGCGAGCCGTAAGCCCCGGCAGCATGTCTTTCAACCAAGAATGCCTCGCATCGTCACGGGCAGCTCTGGTAGCCCACATGAGAGCAAACGCGCAATTCAACAAGAAAGGCCAAGAAGAACTGTGGTCGGGCTACGTGCACTGGTCCATCCTCCAAGCACCATTCACACCGTACGCTGCACCACCATGTTTGTTGTTGTCACCTTGGCTGATCATACCTTTCTAGCTTCATCGTCATCTTCTGCAACTCCATCCAGAAAGCAGATGCATCCGACCTCAGCTCCCTTTCCGATTTCGTCGCCAGCCTCGAATCCTGCCGCACCATCTCCGAAGGCGCAGACAAGCTCTACAAAATGTGTCACCTCTTCCTACGAGTTGCGAAGCTCTACGTCAAGGCCAAGACGCAAGATGCTGCTCCGCCATCCGACAGTGTCGCGCAAGAGAACCAGCCCAACTACTACACCGCCCCGGCTAGCGCGCAACTCGATCTCAACGCCATGTCGCAGTTCGATCCCTATCTCAGTGCTCTGGGATTGATGCCGGACTCGGCCTGGCCAATGGCGGGCTGCAATGCAAATGCTACTACCTCGGCGGCCATGGACAACTTCTCCACCCACCCACCACCCATGGGCGGCAGTGCTCTCGAGCCGGCATCTATGGGCCTTGGATTTGGCCAGCCGGCCGGGAATCCGAATCCCATGCAGGATTGGTTCTCTGGCTCGAGGTACCTCATGAACCTTATGGAAGCTGGCGATGATTTGCAGATGCCGGACTTGGATCTGTGAATGGGGTTGAGTTATAGTAACATTATTTTGTTGGGGGGTTTTTTTTCTTTTTTTGATGAGGACAGCCTCCTTTTCTGGTACATAGCTTGGAAGACATACACGCTTCACTGATGTCATGGGCTAGGGATACCCCACTCCTATACTTTTGTTAGATTAGCATGGCCGTACCGTTCACGAATGGAATCATGACTGTGTTTTCCCCGTTGCCCGTTTGTTGTCTCTGTATGAACATAAAAGATACACTATTGACTAGTCTATCAAGCGCCCGATGCGCAGAATGAGCAACAGCAAGGCGAGCAACGAGGGACGATTAAGTCCACCTTACGGGCTGTCTACTCTGTTGGCGAGAAACCATAGTTTTATTCATGTGAGTTCTGTGAGGCCACCTGCATTGTCATGGTTGAGCGGGTGTGGCGTGGATAGCGGCTGCCGCCCGATGGGTGATCATCCTGCCCAGTTCGGTTGCGAGGAAGGACCGATCGAGGCACGCACGCGCTTCAAAATCTGCCAAGACCGCTATTATTATGCCACGAAGTAAGGATTTTGCGGTTGTAACAGCATTCCTACTCTAGAATCCCAGTCAATCTATCCAACATGCTCTTTTGAACTATGGCCAACCCGGTCTAACAGGTTATCCCACCAGGTAAAATAGGGCTCATATCCTCCGGCTCCTCTTGCATGGTGAAGGCTATGTTTCCTCGCACCACCACCCCAACCCTTGGGCAACACCTTCTCGTATCCCCACGGCAAATCGAGTCCCGAATGCAGCTCGACTAACAACCATACGAATATCGGCACGAACAGCGTCCGCGTAAACACGTGGCTGCCGATGATGTTGAGGCTGAAGTTGGCTAGCAACACCAGGCCCAGGCGCTCCAAGATATGTAGCTGGTTTGTGATCTGGGGGTGGATCTCGGCGTGGCGGTGGTGGGGCGCGTGCCAGCGCTTCACCACGGGGAGGACATGAAGGGAGAAATGGAAGAGGAAGAACAGCGCGTCGTACAGGAAGAAGCTCGCGACCAGCTCCAGCGCGGTGCGGCGGCTCGTGGGCGGCAGTTCGGGCAGGGCGCGCTGAGTCTGCAGCGGTGACGAGAGCGTCATGTTGTGTAGTGTCGGGACGAGGAAAGTGCTGTGATAGGTAGGCGTGGTAGTATTCGCCGCCAGCGCCGCAGCGGCCTCGTGGTAATTGCCAGACGCGAGCATCGCCGTGAGCGGAACGTCGGCAAACTTTTTGATCATGGTGAGGTCCATGAGCAGCAGGGGCGTCATGTAGGTGATGGCTTCACGCCAGCGTCGCGAAGGTCGTCGCATACCGTGTGGTTTCCGGGCGGAATCTTCCTGCTTCTTGCTGTCTTGGACTGCGAAGCGCCATGCTGGGTGACGCATGAAGACGACCGTCATGGAGACTTCAATGGCAGCGTAAAGGAATACGGTCCATAGCGTCTCGAAGGTGGACAGCCGGTATACGGAATTCTGGCTCAGCCATTGCCATAGAGGTGTGAGGAGCGGCTGGTAGAGCTCCGGGAATGCGACAGCTGAGAAGAAAAGGGTGGCCAGGACAGCTCGGATGCTGGAGGCCATGTTTGCGTTTTGTAGGTGTAGAGAGAGTCCATCGTTGCTCGCAGTCGTCGGTCATCGCTGCCAGACATTTTGCATTGGCGTTTTCTAACTTAGGCCGCACTCGTGACGTCAGCACCATCGGAATTGCTGGTGTTGGTTCCGACGATGGGTATCTTTCTGTGCCACCGCTTCTTCCCCTGAAGCACCCCAGATCATCATGTTGGACATTCAGCTTCGGCCGCTGAAGGACAGCCTCTTTGATTCTATAACGCCTCTTGTTCCGTTATCTTGCTCGCCCCTCGCCATTACGTTTTGTGCCTTTCTTTCGGGTGTCCTAGCATGCTTTTACGCTGCCTCGGGTAACAATGTGCTCAGTACCAGCTTCTGGGCGTTGAACAGAGCGCTCGATTGTCTAGACGGAGCCGTCGCACGGAAGCGCAATCAATCATCCGATCTTGGTGGCTTCTTCGACCTCCTCGGTGACTTCATCGTCTACTCAGCCATCCCAATATCCTGCGCTTTGGCGCTAAACGACCACGTCGATTCAAACAAGATATGGCTATCAGTCGCCGTTTTAGAAGCATCGTTCCACGTCAACAATTTTGTCCTGTTCTACATTGGCGCGATTTTGGAGAAGCGCAAGGGTGGCGGGAAAGAAAATGATGCCAGCAAAGTCAAAGAATTGACAAGCGTCGCCATGAGACCTGCGCTTGTCGAAGGGACGGAAAGCGCAATTTTTTTCACAGCCATGTTGATATTTCCAAACTATCTACCGCAACTCTCGTGGACTATGGCCACACTGGTGTCTTTGGGCATCCTCCAAAGAACCAACTGGCTGGCAGACGCACTCCGATAGCCAACAAAAAATATCGCTACAAAGAAGAGGGGGCTTGCTTCTGCTGCTGCATGATTCCCTTTTCACGGAGTCGAGCGAGGACTTTCTGCGCATCGCCTTTGCACTCTGCGAGCTCCGAACTGTTCATTACCTCCGCAAAATCCCCATCGGCCTGATTTGATACGATCGTAGGGTAGCTCACGCCCTTGGACTCGATGAACTTTTTCATCTGCAAATGATCAATCATGGGATTTGCACATCGTCCCCGTAATTGCGTACCTCGTTGGAGAGTTCGTCTCTATGCCACTGTACGACTTTGTATCCGGACTCAGCCTCGATCTCTTTCTTTGCCTCGACCCAGGCCGGAGTCTCCTTCAGCGACAGTCCACCATGTGTAATATCGCCTGAGAATATTAGTATATTGGCCCTCATCAGCGGCTGAACAAAGAAGAACGAGCATACAGGCTGCACAGGCTGGGTTTTCTTCAGAGGAGTGGCATATCTTGCGATAGCCATACTTCAGCTTGCCCATGACAGAGGCGTCGGCGTTGTAGAGTACATAGAGCGTGCGAGATGCCATGATTCTTTTTAATGTGCTTGCAGTATGAGGATGTTCGAATGTTATTATATCTTTCGACTGTAAGCATCAGCCCTCTGTCGATGACGCGGGAGGTTGCACAGACCATCTGTCCTGATTGGTCGTTGGCGGAAAACGGGGGCTGGCAGGTGCCCAGATGCCAGGAGCTGAGGAGAAGCGCAAAGCCACCATGTCTGCGCAATCACCATGTCAGCTTCACCAATTACGGTTTCATGCTTCCAAATCTTTGTGATCCTCGACTCAATCACGTCTTCTTGACAAAAAGTCTCATTGGCCCAGAGAAACTCGTCCCTATCGGCCACCATCACAATGGCGGACCTTCAAAACATGCGATCCGACTACACGCTTCGGAACAAGGGCTTATCTGCAGCTCATGCAACAGCGACCTCACTTGCGGCATTCTTTTTGTTGCGATATGCATCTTGGCCTCTGCCAGAAGCAGCTGAAGCCGCCCCCGAACCTGCAAAGCACGTTAGACAGCATCTTGACGATTCTCGCAATCCCACTATTAGCGGTCGGAACTATTTAGCCAACGCGCTGACGGCCTGGGAAACTGCATACCTCCTATACGACACGTATGCTATGGTATATGTCAGCCGTAGACAAAACAAACTGTCTACCACTGGCACCTCGGCCGCTCTACGACAGGTCGCCAAGGACTCGCCCGTTGCCATGGCTCACCACGTGCTCCTTGCATCCGCGTTTCTGGTGCTGCAAGCATATATCGCTGCTGGTAAAGAGAAGGGACTCTGGGTGATTACTGCATTCATGTTGATGAATAGCAGTACCCCCTTGATGCATGCCAGGTGGTGGAGGCGGCGGGCGACGGGAAAAGCAAACACCACGCTCGATGCGGCATTCCTGACTACGTTTGCGGCTTCGAGATTCGGTGTAATAGTTTGGATATTGAAAAAGTACGGAGAATATCATGGTATTGGCGCATGGCAGGCGTACAAAATGCTCAGAAAACGATGCCAGGTTGGGACTGCTATGCTCGTCGGATTGAATGGTGTCTGGTGGATTATGCTCGCACTCAACGTATTGAAGAGGAGTTTGAAGCGACGCACATCATGATATCAATTCATCTCTAACTACGTGCCACTCGCACCATGACTGGCTCCGACGGCCGTTGTGTTGGAAGTTGCTTCATATCCTGAGCCCAATCCGCCGGCTTCACCGCATCGTTAGGTTCCCATCCGAGCCAGCCGCGAACTCCACGCGCCGCGATATTGCCCTGCATTCGAATACCCAAACCGATGCATGTTTCCGCCATAGCCAGCGCAATCTCTCGAATCAGTTCTCGACCTAGACAAGCTTTGGGGCCACTTCCAAAGGCTGCACCTTGCGGTATGCTAGCGTTGATATATCGCTCGGGATCGAAAGCGTCCCACGTGGATCCAAATGCTGCGGGATCACGGCCCCCACCAACGAAGTACAGCCAACAGTCCCACCCCTTGGGTATCTTCACATCAGCCTGTTCTCCAGTAGAAGGTATGATGTTTTCTCTTGTGGAACGCCTCATAACACCCACAATAGGCGGACTGAGCCTCTCTGTCTCCAAGAGTATGGAACGTAGACGTTGCGAACGCCTTCCGGGGTCACTCTCGCTAGCCAAACTCTCTGCTAGCGACCGTCCATCCTCCTTACTGTACAAATACAGATTCAGCACCAGAGCCGTCAGAATAGATGCGAGGGCTTTTACAGCCAAACTACTGGTAAAGAGGACTGAGTGATTCGCTATATCTTCCAAAGCACCGTCGTCTGTGGTGGCGAACGGACAAGCGCTCTCTTTCTCCTTGAAATGAGCCAGTGTCTGGGCCTGCAGTTTCCTCTTCGCCTCCTTGCCCTTTTTGCGAGGAGAATGCCAGAAGCCTGTGTTTACCGTAACCGGAAATAATGAGAACTGGCCGCGGAGAAGATTTTCTTGTAGGCCCTCTGTCGTCTCGAAGAGCTTGTCTCTATGCTCCAGACCTAGAAAAGTGCCGAGGAGTATCTTCCACGACAGCGTCTTCATGGAGTCATATAGGTCGATCTCAGAAGTCGAGGGTTCCGAGAAGTGTTCGGTGGTCTGTTGATGCACCAAGGGAATCACATTCTCCTTCAGCGAGCCCATTCTTTCTTCCCACGTCCGGCGCATAGCCTCATGCTTTCCTCCATCAGTCAACAATAGATTTGGCGACGGGAAGAAGGGCGCCATCAACTCGTCGTATGCACCGCCCGCTTCGTAACCCGCGGCGTCATTGGCCAAGACTTGTTGAATCTGGGCATGCGATGATACTATCGCGACATTTCGATTCAGTACTTTCGCCCTTACTACCGCGCGCGTATCGACGATATCGGGGTGCTCTTTGTGGAAAGCGAGGATGCGGGACGTAATGAAGGACTCGGGCGAGCTGTGGAAGGAAAAGCTCTCGGTAAGACCGCGCAGCGTGGAAGAGCTGCCCAGCGGCAGTTGCGGCTCTGGTTTTTTAGCCATGATGGACCTCGTTGGTGATGGAATTTGAGGCTACCACCCGCAGCGATGGGCGACGCCTAACACCATAGCGAAACGGGTCTCGCGGTTGGTTGGTGTTCCCTTACGTCATCGATTATGCGCCATTGTCTTGGTAGGTCCCAAAACAGTCTTTTGGATTACACGAGCTGAGTAGAGCTGAAAGTTGCAACCCCGCACCACGATCTTCGCTCAGCGTAGGTACTCAGCGGTGATGGGTGAAGAGTGTGTGAAGACCCCTTACGAGGACGACACGAAGCGTCCCTACCAGGACGAAACGACAACAACGGAGCGCATTCCACCTCCGAAGAAACCGCTACTTCGCAACCTGTATGCCTATCTTTGCATTATCCTTCTGTTTGTCAATTACTTCCTTGCACAATACGACAAGTTTATCCTCTCGTACTTCCAGACATCCGTTCTTGCCGATCTCTCACTCAGCTCGACGCAATATGGCCTGCTCTCTGGCTACGCAACAGGCATTGTCTACGCAATCCTGGCACTTCCCATCGCCTTCTTGTCAGACTACACTTCCGCTCGCGTCTGGGTACTATGTGTGACGGCAGCATGGTGGAGTCTGTGCGTAATCTTCCAGTCCCTAGCGAACAATTTCGGTCAGCTATTCTGCGCGCGCCTGGGTATGGGCATCGGACAGGCTAGCGTGGAAGCATTGTCCATTAGTCTCATCAGCGACCTGGTCGGATGGAGGAATGTCTTCATTGGAGAGAGCGTCTTGTACGTGGGCGTGTACATTGGCGAAGCCATCAGTGGGCAAATTGCTACCGCCTTTACCGAGACTGGTACCAGTTGGCGCATCGCGTTACGTGCTATTGGAATCACGGGATGTGTTGTTGCGGTGGTGCTGAGACTTGTTCTCAGGGAGCCGAAGAGGAGGGAGAGCCTCGTACAGATGAGTGCACGGCGACATGGCGATGGCATTGCCCAGCACCTTAGCGACATACCACGACACGCGCCCGGCTCCTCGAAACTTGATGCCGCCAAGTCCGATCTTATGGCTACTTTCTCATACATATTACGTATGAACTCCTTCTGGCTGCTGGTCCTCTCAGCAGGCTTCCGCCAACTCTCTGGCAACGTCTTCGGATACTACATGCCCAGCTACCTCGGCACCACCTATTCGTCGCACACCGAGATCTTCTCCCGCTACGGAATCATAGTCGGAGTCGTCGGCTCAACAGCCGTTCTCAGCGGCGGCATCTTGACCTGCATCCTCTGGCCGCGCACAAAGCTAACACCCATCTATCTCACGGCCATTGGCGGAATGATAAGCAGTCTCTTCGTGCTCCTCATGGTCTTCTCACGCGACATCGCCAACGGCAGCCAGGACCGCGGCATCAAGATCCTATACGGCGTCATGAGCCTCGCCTACCTCACGGCAGAGCTCTGGCTAGGCTGCCTCTTCGCGCTCGTCGCCCTGCTCCTCCCGCCTCGCTACAAGACGTTTGGCCTCGCCATCTGGGGCAGCGTGCAAGTCCTCATTTACTCGTCTGGGCCCCAAATCATTGGCCTTGCGCTCATGGATGAGGAAACTACGACGGAGAGCTATCGACGCGCTACACAGCTTTGTCTTGCTGTCATTATCCCTTTGGGGTATTGGATCGCGGGGATTGGCTTTTTGTTCGCGGTGCCGCTTGTCGAGAGGGATTTGAGGGAGGAGTTTGTGGTCGGTGTGTTGAGTCGCAGGAGGAAAGTTGGTGCTGCTGTTTTTGCCATAGTGTTGGGCGCTGTAGTTGTTACGTTGTTTGTGGTTAGTCTGGTATATCAGGCTTGAGGGATGCGCGGTCAAATATATATCATGGAATGGGGTCCCGAGATGGTCGTGGAGCCAGTTTATATCCACGAGCGGTTAGGGGGTATGGGATCAAGGAAAGTGGGGTGTTCGTCGTGCGAAATTATGTCTATTCCTATCCCTTTTTCCCTCCTCCGTGCGGCGAAGCTCGCGCACTCAGGTTATGCCGACAGGGTTTTATTTACAACTTCATCGATCTTACTAAGGTGCAATTACGACACATGCGCTTCGACCACCCCACCCCCCGGGCCCATGTGGTTTCCTACAGCACTCACCAACCAGCCCGCTCGGAAAAATAAGATAACTCTTTTTTTTTGTGCTTTTTCTCCCTGGTGCCGCTATAGTAAAACTATCACTCTCCCTTGTTTTATGACTTACCTATTGCTCATCCACACTCACTCACTCACTCACCAGTCGTTCTCCGTAAAGTAGATGCAATACTCAGCCTACGATGCCTTAAAAGCTATGCAGATATTTTCTTTAAAACGTTAACAACATAGTAAGTAGTGAATCTCGTTGTGAATTTGAGCGCACGCCCTCTTAGTTTTGTATCCTCGTCTGAGACCTACAGAACCCGTAGTGCATACATTACATTACATTACGAAAAAGCTACTGTATGTATATCACGTACGTTTTCTGTCCTTCACATATTTGTTTTTGTCTTGTCACTTGCGAAATATATCGCTGCTTTGGTTTTTGAATGTTCAAGCGCGCTTCAATATCTGGTGATGGGAACATTCACATAGTAAGAGCGTATAAGCACAGATTTGCGTTGTTAGCGCTTGCGCCCTCAACTATTGAAGTGTGTATGCACAGTCGTTAATACGCGATGTCACAGTACGCTCTTCACCGCCGCGCCGCCTATCCTATCACAGCTGCACAAACACCCCGGCCTGGTATCATGCCTATACATAAATCTATCGATGTGCGCCGTTTTCTAATGGTCTCTCTTTCTTCTAATTACCAATTTCAAGCAAACCATCACTCACTAAAATCTAAATTCAGGCAGGTCCTGACCCCACCCCCTTCACATCTTTTTTACGACACTCGGACTACTATAAGCGCACATGCCATCGATGCCAGACGTAAAGCCTTCCACGACCGGCGCCGACTCCAAACTTGGAAATCAACAGCGCCCGTATACGGCTAAAGTTAACGACGACACGGATCGTTGTGGTGACGATCACGTGGATGAAAGTGACGATGGGGAGGGTGTTGGACGCAGGGAGGGTGTTGGACGCAGGGAGGGTGTTGGACGCGGGGAGGGTGTTGGACGCGGGGAGGATGTTGGACGCGGGGAGGATGTTAGAGGCAGGGACGACAGCGAGGCTGACGACAGTGATGGTAGCGAACCGGGTTCACGAGATGGTAGCCGAGTGCAATACACAGATGACGAAGATGAAGATGAAGATGGGGATGAGAGCGATAGGGAGCAAACTGGGGTTGATGGCTATCGACAGCAACAGACCGAAACTTTATCCCCCTCCCAAGGCGGACTTTAGAACCGGGCTCCACCCAGCCGTAAGCAATGCACTGATGAATAAGAGGAGTATGAGAGCGGTAGTGAGGAAACTGGGATGGGTGGCCATCGACAGCAAAAGGCTGAATCATTAACTTCGCCCCAAGGCGGACTTCAGGACCGGGCTCCACCCAGACGTCAGCCAGTCGGTTATGCAGCTCCACACCAAGACACTCAGCAATACACTGATGACGACGACGATGACGAAGATGAGGATGAGAGCGGTAGCGAGGAAGCTAGCATTAGTAGCCGTCGACAGCAACAAACCCGAACCTTCTTCCCAAAACAGACTCCAGAACCAGACTCCATCCAGCCGTCAGCAGCCAGTCGGCTATTCACCTCCACAGCAAGGCACTCAGCAAGATGATTTGGCAAGGCAACGTTTCCAAATGCAGCAGCAGGCAGAACGAGGATTGGGGCAGAAACCTCAGGAGCAGGAGAGGGATGATTCGGAGGATGAGAGCGGTAGCGAGGAAGCTAGCATTAGTAGCCATCGACAGCAACAAGCCAAAACCACCCCCCAAGGCTTAGGTGGACTTCAGTGCCAGGCTCCACTAGGCCGTCAGCCAGGCGGTTACCCACCTCAACCTCAAGGCATTCCGCAAGATGATATTGCGAGGCAACGTTTCCATATGCAAGAGCAGAAATTACGACCGGGGCAGATACTTCAGAAGCAAGAGGGAGATGATACGGAGGAGGAAAGTGAGTCTGACGTCGACGAGGCGGAACCGACACCGAGAGAGTGGCAAGAGGAGGCCGCAAAGGCTCAACTTCAGCAGCAACGGCGGGTTTTGGAGGAACGGCGTCAGGAGCAGGAGAGTGCTGAGCTGGAGGAGGAAAGTGAGTCTGACGTCGACGAGGCGGAACCGAGACCGAGAGAACAGCAACAGGAGGCCGCAAAGGCTCAACTTCAGCAGCAACGGCGGGTTTTGGAGCAACGGCGTCAGGAGCAGGAGAGAGTGGCGCTAGGGAAACAAGCGGTACAAGAAGCAAAAGAGGTCGCAATACAAGCAGCGGAAGCGGAGGCTGCGCAGGCGGCTAAAAACGAGGTTCTAGCAAGACGCCAATTTCAACTACAAGAACAAGCACTGGTGCTAGAAAGACAACGCCGGGAGCGGGAACAGGCTGCTGCGAATCTTAGAAGGGCGCAGGAAGCGGAAGATCGAGCTGCACAAATAGCGGAAGAGGAAGAGGAAGAGGAAGAGGAAGAGGAAGAATGGGCGCAACAAGAGGCTCCGCGAAGGGATGCCGAGTATATGGACCAAAACCGAGCTCGTGAGGCGGCTTTCAGTGAACAAGGAGCAGACGATTACGAGGAATCAGAAGGAGCTGAGCGGGACGCACGTGATCAGGCTCTACAACAGCAGCAAGCGGAGGAGGAGCAGAGAAAAGCACAGGAGGCGGAAGATGCTCAGGCACGCCAAGAGCAGAGAGAGGCAAAAGCACAAGAGGCCGCAGAAAAGGCGGCGGATAAAGAAGCGCGCAAGGCAGCTGAACGTGAAGAACGCGACAGTCGTCGACAAGCTGAGAGAGAGCACAAGGATGCGATTAATGCCCAAAAGGCTTCCCAGAGAGAAGAGCAACGAGCCATCGATCGAGAAGCCGAGCAAGCGAAGATGGAGACTAACCTGGAGATAAACGCACAGAGAGCGCAGCAAAGGACTGAACGTAAAGCCGCTGAAGCTGCCCAACAACAAGAAGAACGACAAGCGAAAGAGGAAGCCAAGAGAGAGCTAAATGAGACGAGAAATGCGATGAGGACGCAAGAAGTGCAAGACAGAGCACAACGAAAAGCAGATGAGGCAGCTCAGCGACTGGAGCAACAAAGCATATTTTTAGAAAGCCAGAAAGCACAAAAGGAGGCTGAAATGGAGATGCTGAAGGAAGAAATGCAAAGCAAGGCCGACCAACGAGCAGCCGAAGCCACACACCGACAGGAACAGCATCAAGCCGAACTGCAAGCTCGAAACGATATGAAGTCAACCGAAGATGAAATAAGGGCGCAGCGTAAAGCATCCGAACGGGAGATAGCAGTGCAAGAGCAGGACACTGGGCGCGATTGAGGGCAGAGGAAGACACGAGGCGGATGGAGGCGGACAGCGCTGCTCGCACCCAGGCCCTGGAGAGAGCGGCTGCCGCGAACGCGGAAAGGGAAAAAAGGGAAGCCAAGTTTATCACGGGCTAAACAGCCGCATCATGTGGCCGGTCCGGATCAGCTACCGCGAGGAATACAGTATGCGGAAGTGTTTGAGCAGCGGGCGAGACGACCAGCCTATTTTTCGCAGGAAGAAAGATATCCATATCCTGCTCAGCGAGAACGAGCGTATCCGGAGCAATTTCAGTCGAGAGAGGGGTTCGGAGGGCATAACCAACCGAGAGGAGGGTATCCAGACCCGGCTCAACAGAGAGGTGGCTATCCAGATCCGGCTCACCAGAGGGGCGGTTATCCAGACCCGGGTCAGCCGAGGGGATGGTACCCAGGGCCCTGTCAGCAAAGGCAAGAACATGTGGACCGGGTAGACCAAAGAGAAGGACGCCCAAGTTATCTTCCAATGAAGGAAGCGCATCTCGAGCCTGCCCAGCAAAAGAGGCAGCCCATGGATGACGCTCAGCAGAAAGAAAACCATTCATCTCAGGAGCAGCCCGGGTCAGGGCACGACAAGAGCAGCATCAAGAGTCCGGGACCGGAGCAGCGCGCACAAGCGGAGAGGGAAGCTGCAGAAGCTAACATGATCGCGCAAAAGAGAGAGCAGAGGAGAACTAGAAGGGAGCAGCAGAAAGCTGCCGCTAAGAAAGCCAACAACAATCAGTACGCGGTATCAAGTCAAGACGGGAAAGACAGGAAAGCGAAGGAGCAAGGCGTTGCCAAACAACAAGCGGGCACGGAGAACAAAGAAGGTGGAGTCGTAAACCCAACACTGATCCCGCAGAAGAGACATGATGAGCTTCAAGGCGCCAACAGTCAACATCAAACAGCGGGCAAGATTGTGAACCACGATGCGCATACAGGCCAAGATTTGGCTGGACGACAAGCTAAAGGAGGCGAGCAAGAAAAGACAGTCGTTCATGACGAGCTAGCGGTGCAGGGGAAGCCGCTCGAGAAAGAGCAGAATGAAAAGCAGATTGAGCATAGACCTGAACACGACGAACCAAAAGAATCAATCCCTGCTCATAAGGAAGATTCAGCGCAGACAGCAGACCAGCAGCAGGCCAAGATCCAGACGCCACATAGTGGAGTATCGCATCATAATCTTACGACACCTAACACTGTCGATACCAGATCCCCAAAGACACAGAGCCAGGCTGGGACCATGGCAGCGAGAATTTCACGGCCAGATGCAATTGCCGAGCTCGAAGCTCATGAGCGTCCAAAAACCACTGGGCACGAGGTAGAGATAGAGACGATGAACTCCAACGGTACCGTTCACGGAAACGCGCGACTTACAGAACCGTTCCACCCGCCTAGTATTGTCACTCCAGGTTTGAGGGAGAACGCGCATACGTCTCATGCGCGACTTACAGAGCCGTTTCATTGACCTAGTATTGTCACTGCAGGGTTGAGGGAGAACACACAGGTATCCCACGCACGACTTACAGAGCCGTTCCACACGCCTAGTCCTAGCACTCCAAGTTTGAGGGAGAACACGCAGGTATCCCACGCGCGACTTGCAGAGCCGTTTCACACGCCTAGTCTCGTCACTCCAAGTTTGAAAGACCATGCGCACAACTCCCCAAAAGAAGAGAAGAATACGATATCCGCTTCGAACCAGAGCCGAAATCAACAAGTCCAACACTCACTCCCTCCCATAAGCTCCGGCCACCCTGTCATGAGCAGTGCGCTCCCTGACAAAGGATTAGAGAAGGATGAACCAAAGACCGAAGCCTCGCAAGCGAATCCAAGGCTTCAAGCAGAAAAGGATAAAAGGAGAGCCAAGCTTGAAGCTTGTAGCTCTCAGCAATTACAAAGAAGCCGAAAAGATTCAGACACAGAGTGCCCAGATGATGGTGAGCGGCATTGTCGAGAAAGCTGATAAGGCCAAGGCCGAGAAGGCTGAGATGAGGCATGTGGAGGAGGCAAGGAAGAAGGAACTTGAGCAGGTTGCTTCTGATAGGGCTCACGCACACCACGGCTTTGCCTCGTCGCCGCTTGATGTTGGAAGCTCGATGATCCCCGGTCCGAGAGCAACAGCCATGCATGGCTAGTAGGCACAGAGGAACGGAAAGCCTGGCGAGGAAACTGCTGCTATATTGCCGACTGCTAGCGAACCGGGAACTGACAAACAAGGAGAGCCAAAGCACGGTTTTTCTTTGACAAGCCCATTCCATCACACGCACGAAACGGATACATCAGCGAGAGAGTCGACTTCGGCGAGTAGCGCTATTACCAGTAGCAACGATGGGCATACAGAGCAGAAACCAAGGCGCAGATTTCCGTTGGCGAGCTCGTTTACTCGCAGGAAAGCGGCGGATGTAGAAGAGAAGCTAGGGCATCAGATTGCAGTGAAGCGCGATAGTATTGCTAAGGAGGAGGTGCATACAGAGAAGAAGTCATGGTATACGATGGGCCCGGCAGCTAAGCAGGACCTGGCACCCCCAAAATATGTTGAAAAGCCAGACGGTTTACAGCAGAGGCCGGCAACCACCCAACACGTTCCTAATCACGGAACTTCCGACAGGAATGAGAGGCAAATGCAAGAGATGGCATCGAAGACAGCAGAGAAGGAGGGACAGCTACGGCCGAATAGAGAAGCTTCAGATGCTGTTCCGGCTCACAGCGGTTTCGAGAAGCCAAGGGATAGTATGCAGACGACAGCAACGGAGACAGCCACGGCTGAGAAGCCTAAGAAGGAGACGACATCCAAGATCGCCTTGCTACGGAACAGGAAAATGGAGAAGCTCAGTAGAGCGTTCAGCAAGTCGTCTGTAAGCAGTTGGGAGCAGGAGACAAAGTGTGATGTAAGGTGTATTGTGTTGTGTGTTCTGATGACCGAGAGGTCTGTGACGTAGGTTTATATACATGAAGTGGTGGGCTGATTGGCTGGTGGATAATCCACGTGACCATGCAAGGTGCCCTGGGCTTACATCGTCTCAAAAATCAGGCGTGCAAACGCAAGATGAAGCCCCAGAGGCCAAGAACAGGCTGCATGCAACTGGCCCTCCGCCCGAGCCATACAGGTTTTACCACAACAACGCCGAGTACAACGCTCGCGACTTGAGCCCTCCACAGGCCGCCGAGCTACCGCGTCCAGGGATGTATTCGTACCAGCACCACGATGTGAGTCCCGTGGCTTCAGAATTCAAGCAACCGCTTGCCCGTCCAGACCGAAAGAAAGTAGCAGAAACTACCACAGGGGCTGTTCCAAAGCAGACAGAGCAAAAACAGCCGCACTGGCCAAACAAAGAAGCCGAACACGCCATGGCAATCCGGACAGAACTTGAGAGCAAGGAGATGCAGAGGCGCAAGGAAAAAGAGCAACACGCACGGTTGACAACGGAAGCGGAACGAGCCAGTGCGGCACGCAACACGTGTGACAAGGCAGATGCGCAGAGGAAGAAGGACATGGAGCAAAGGAAAACTGCGGAAGCTACCGGTGCAGCCCGCAAAGACTTCGAAAAAGCAGAGGGCGAGCGGCGAAAGCAGAGAGAGCAACAGGCACGAGTAAACACAGAAGCTGACCGTGCACTTGCAGCCCGCAAAGACTTCGAAAAAGCAGAACTGCAGCAGCAAAAGCAAGCAGAAAAAGCAGCCGCTACCAAGCAACACGAAGAAGAAAAAACAGCAACCCTCCAAAAGAAGGAAGAAGACAAAGCCACCACAACCAAACAACACGAAGAAGAAAAAACAGCAGCACTCCAAAAGAAAGCAATCATAACTAGCCCTTTTTATCGCACTATTGTTTTCCTTTACGCTGTACTCTTGTATAGCTCTATCTCTCTCTTGCTAAATGAATGTGTAACCATTCTGTTCATGCAGCTAGCTGTAGAGCCCATTCAACAGTAACAGAGTATGTAAAATTACACAGTTGAATTAAGTACAGGCAATATATCGTAAATAGTAAGAACTCGCACCCCGCTCCCCTCAAGCTATACTTAAAAAAATAAAAAATTAATACGTTAGAGTTCTGTTCTTATTGGAGGGGGAGGAGGAGGAGGAAGAGCACGAATCTAACTCGACTTTAAATAGATAAGCGACAAGGATACCTACTAGTGATATAGAAGAACGAAACAAAACAAAACAAAAAGTACACACCTATCCCAACCTCAACCTTAATACTTATCTACCACCCTCCCAAACACCCCCCTCGCAACCCCAGCTCCACAAAAAACAGATATATCCCACCACCCAGCCCCCTAATACACAATCCACACCCCAAACCCATCCCCCACCAGCACAGCACACAAAGCACTTCCAACACTTTCTGAAAAAAGAACAAGAGCTTCAAATCTTAGAGAACATTAGTTAGTAACTAGACCATCCCATAATCGGAAGAAAGAAAGAAAGAATTAATAAAAATTACGCTCTAGTAAAGCAAAATCTTCAACCTAGAGCCGAACATTTCCTTTTTTTTTAAAAAAAAAAATACGTTACCTATAGTTAGATATAAAAAAAAAGTTTCATTGGGGAGAGAGTGTGTTGATAGATGTGAAGATATGACTACAAAGGAGGGAAGGGAAGCGTGGCGAGGGTGTTGGTGTTAAGAAAGCGGGGATATGTGGTTTCATTCTCAAGAATTTTTCTTGTCTACGGGGGACAAAAATGTAAAGTACAAACATCATCTTCTAGACAAAAACTACATAGACACCCACAGATAGCCACATGCCCCAAAAACCGTTCCTCTTGGTCTGCTCACCACAACGCTTCCTTCAGGAGCCGGCAAAGTAGGCATTCATTTCCATAGCCACGACCAGTCTCTCCAACGAATTCTCTTCGGCCGTGCCTCGACCCTTGCCATAGTCTTGCTTTCCAGTCAAGCCCCTACACACACTCAAAAACACGCGAATCTTACCCTTGAGCTTCGCATAAAGACCCCTCACACTCTCCCCGCCTTGCTGCGCACCCGAGTTATGTGTCTTGGCAAACAGCAAGATGTGGTCAAAGATGTCCTCCACAAGCGCCATAATCTTTCGCTGACGTTTCCGAAGCAAGAGCGCGAACAGGATGCTGTCAAGACACTGCTCGTGGGCGTCGCGTAGAGAAGCAACGCCCTCTGTGACACGGACGCCCAGTTCGCCTGCCGCATCTTCTTCGTTGAGACGGAGCTCGACCGCCGCTACGAAAGACTCGAAGGCGTTCCAGGGTTCGGCGATGCCGGTTTGAAAGACGTAGTTTGTGAGCGTGATGACGAAGTGGTACGCTTCCGATCTGAATTGACGGGATGCCGTGTCTGCGTTGTCTCGTGGTAGATGTGAGACCACGAATAACATGCGTAATAACCGTAGCAAGAACTTGAAGATGTAGTCGTACTTATCCAGGGCCGTGCTGGTAATGACGAGGTTTAGTGGAGTCGGTGCTACGTATTGCAGACGCAAAAAGTCAAGCGCATGTAGAGCGTCCGGGTCCATGACTTTTTCTTGTTCTGCTTCGGTAAGGTTGCGGATGGCAAAGTTCAGCTGCCCAGGAAGCTCATCACTATCCCTGTAGTTGAGAGGCGCAGCGGAGGATAATTTCCTAGCTCCTAACGTAGACTGATGGAGTGCAGAGGCGTAGTAGCTTTCACTAAGAACGCCGCGTAGGGCAAGTCTGAGTTCGGAGCTCGCTGGCGGCCATGCGATTCGGGCACCCAATTGTAGGCCCATGTGTACTCCGCTACGCATTTTTCCTTTGTGCCGCTCGGCACTTTCACGATCGGGATCGAAGAGTGCAGTTGCCAATAGCGATGAGAATACACCGTCACCAAGTAGGTGGTATTGTCGTTGTAGAGATAGATGCAGCCGTAGCTGGTGCGACCGGAAGAACAAGCGGACAGTGGCGGCATTGACCAGCTTCGCCTGCGCTGTGATTAGTGGGCGAAACGAGAGGGTGGCTGCTAGCGAAAGGGGTGGCGCAAAAGTATTGGATGCAGTGTGATTGACGTCTCTCCTCGTGTTGAGCATGTCCTCCATTAGAAGCGCTAACTCATCTGGCAGCGCTTGGGAAGACCAGTTGGGCAGCGCATCCATACATTGTATCGAGTTTTCAAAATATCGCTCCAGATTCTGAATTTCGGCTGGAATGTCCGATGTAGCTTCAGGGGTAGATGGTAGTATGGGAACAATGTTACTCCGACCATCACTAAAATCGAGCAGTGTTCGTCTCAATCTCTCTTCGTATGCTTTTGCTTTATCTGCGAGCAACTCGATGTCTTGCCACGCGAAGCCCCACTCCAAGTCTGGTGGCTGGACAGCCAGTCCGTCCAAGCGGGCTAGCGGGTGTTGTGGGTGGTGGGATTTCAGAAAGCGAAGACTGTTGCCGGTCTCGAAGACTGTGTTTCCATCCTCTGGAGCGATGAATCTCGGCATCATCTCAGAGCGATAGGTGTACTCGAGTGAGGCGGGCTCGGCAGTGGCATCCTCTACTGCAACAAAGCTTTCGCGTTGCCAAACGGGCGAAGTCTCTTGTTCCTTTCTGATGCCTATCCACTCGCTAAGCAACTCTAAACTTGGTCTGGCTACCTGGCACAGGATCTGGCCTGATAGCCGACGTAGATGTTCATCTCCCTCCTCGAGCTCCAGCAGGCGGTGATGCAGGATGGAGGCTAGTTGCTCGTTGGTCTCGGCATGCTTGCCTGCATCGACCGTGCGCGCAACGTGAAATAGTATATCGCGAGGTCTTGTGAAGTGGTGCTGCAACTGAATGAGCGAGTTGATATTCACGGATTGCTTCCCTAGGGTGTCTTCCAGGCTCGAGAGAATGCTCGAGACAGACGTAGCTAGCGCGACCCTTGCTGGGATAGAGGTGGTCGAGGTGAATGTGCGCTCCGCGAAAGATCGCAAGTATAGGAAGGTGTTGCCAGTATGGGTGAAGTGCGTGGTCAAGCTCTGGGCAGCGAGTAAGCTGAGGCCGGAGACGCGTCCATGCTGGATTGTCGGTTCGAAAGTCTTCAACTTGGGGCTGAACTGGAAGAAGATGGACGAACGACCAAGGCCTAGATTCCACAACGACTGCAACAGCACGTCTCCCTTGAGTATCCGACCGGTACTAATCTTGCCCTCGTCTTCTGCCAGCGTCGCATCGAAGGCTGCCGGCCCTTGCTCTGTGATATATGGGGTCTGACTAGGCACATGCTCGCCTTTCTCAAAGGACTCCCACGTGTAGAATAGGACATCTTTATCTACGGGTCCCAATTCAAGCGCTACAGGCCAGACGTCTTCCTCGGGCTCCAAGGGCGGGATTTGGGGTGAAATGGAGGATTCGTCGAGGCTGGCTAGATCCGGCAGGGGCCCAAATTCGAATGTGTCCAAATCAGGAAGCCGCAGCTCCCGTTCAAGATCATGTTTGGGGGCATAGGGATGTTCGAATTTGATCGAGGCGACTGTGGTTGACTGTTAGACGCGTTCCCATGTTTACGGGTACGCAAGAGAGGCATCGACGTACTGTCTAGCTGCAGTGGAGCAAAGAGAGCTGAGTCCTGGATATCGGCCTCGTCAAAAAACGAAGGCGGTTCCCACAAACGATCGCTGCTGAAGACGTTGACATGGTGGAGGGCGTCGTCGTCCTCCATGGATGGCGGTGCATGTGGAGGTGTGCGGGTGCGGGAGGGGTATGACGCGTATGACGCGCGCTTCAGCCCTACGGGTAGGTACCGTACGCGAACCCTTGCGCCGTCCGTCAGGTGACCGGGACCTCATCTCCTCCCACTCCTTTGGTGCATTCATCTTCACACACACCATGCCGCCGCGGAAAAAGGCAAAGGCAAGCGCGGCTTCAACGCCGCTCCGAGACACACAGCCGAAGACGCCGCAAGATTCGGGCCTCGCGCAGTCGCAAGAGGAGCTGCTCAGCGATGCCTGGGCCGACGAGCAGGAAACACAGCTGCTGAAGAGCGTGATGAAGTGGAAACCAACAGGTAGCTGCATTGCCGTTGGTCCAATGATAGCTAGGCTGACTCTTCAGGCTTCCACAAGCACTTCCGCATGATCAACATCCACATCGACATGCACTCACACGGCTTCGCGAGCGACGATGCGCCGCACACGCGCATTCCCGGCATCTGGAAGAAGCTCGGCCAGTGGTACGACCTGGACGCGCTCGACACGCGTGAGAACGAGTTTGCCTTCTCCGACGAGCCCGACCCCGCCGCACCCGACGAAGCCCTCCACATTCCCGACTTTGAGCTGCCCGAAGACGTCTTTGGCGAGCTGATGTGGAACAAGCGCTTCCACCGCGAGACCTCCGCCGCCGCTTCCTCGCCGCCCATGGTCCCCATCCAGGAGTACAGAGACCTCTACGCTCCCGGCATGGGCCTCCTCAAAGACTTCCGCGACAGCGTGCCATCACAGAAAGCCGAGAGCGTCACCGAAGCCACACCTACCCCCAAGAATGCAAGGGGCACCACAAGGACAGGCAGAACGGCCAAGGCTGGAAAGGGTAGCAAGGCTGCTGCGAAAAACACAAAGGCCCAGAGTACCGTCTCTGAATCTGCCGAGGAAGAGGACCAGGAGGATGACCAAGAGGAATCAAGTGTCCAGTCCGAACAAGACAACGCGCCTACCACGCGAAGAACGAATCGCGCCAAACCAAAACCAGCCCCAAAAAGAACAAGAAAACGGTGAATAAGCGAAACGAGTTCGGCGGGGTCTGGTCGTTCTTGCTCACGACCTCCATTGGACAAACTTCAATAAAAGATGCCCTAGGATCTGCACGTGCCATGGTGATTGCGACACGCGGAAGTCTTTGAGGCAGCCAAGTGAAGTAAACCCAGCGCCTCTCAACAGCGCAATACGATGCCTGAGTTTCAAAGGGATTCCTCAACAGCCCGAATGACATGGAGGTAAATCCATGCACTTTCCCGCTGAACTCCATACCGAGAGTACTCGTCCTCCCCAGCGGTGGAAAGCCACAATTCCGCGGACCTAAATGTTACTTCCGAAACGCTTTCAACGAAACGCAATCCAGACCAGATACACGCCAGTCCGGCCAAGTCTCATTGAGACACCTTGGATGAAAGGATAGAAACGGAAATGCTCAACGCCACAGAATCTCTGCAGCAAGTGCACCAGATATAGACTTATTGGCGTCCTCAGTTCGAATCTCACCTCCAGCTCCCCGGCGTTTGATCGCTCCACACTTGACGAGGCTGAGATCCATGCCACATAGCGCGATCGTCTGTGTGAGGTATTGTGCATACGCTGGGTTTTGATTATCTTCTCGAGCTCAAGTAGGCGATGGTCCTTATCACGCGAAGGGCGTTTCTTGTAGTACACTCGCGAAGCTTTTGATGAGGAAGACTTTTAAAAGCTTAGAGTGCTTAGATTACACGCAAAGCTCTACATAGGTAATTCCATAGCGCGCTATGCGCCGGCGTTTAACCTTATCGCTAAATGTGCAAAACGATGCGTCCGAAAACGGGAAGGCCCTCATTACTTCGTAGGTCGTCCCACATACCCAAGTGCCGATTATAGCCGCCTGCAGCTCCGATTGGTCAATGGCTCGTCCCTCACGCCCTACCGGTATGCAACGAACCCTGCATGTAGCTATGTGCCGAGCAGATATCAGAAACAACGTCAGCTCGACTGAGTCATCTCAATCGACGCATAGCATATATAGCGTTCAAAGGCCGCGTTCTCGACTTCATCCAAGCATCATCTCCAGGTTTGTTAACTGTTGAGTCATGACGTCAAATTCGAAGAACGGCACATCGGATGCCCTGGATGTGAAGACGAGGGATGGAACGAGGTTTGGGAGAGAGCTTAGAGAGAAGGAGTTTCTGTTTGACAAGAATTATTTGAGTCTGAATCATGGTATGTTTGGTTCTTGTTCGTTGTTCCTTGGACACCGTCTCTTATCTTTACTCTCTTGTCAAGTACTGCGCGTTGGGGGACCCGAACAATAGACAATACGGCGCTATCATCCAGTTTCTCCCTCGCAAAAAAAAAAAAGATCAAAGTTTACTCTCTTTAATGCCAAACTAAAAAACCAGCTCCTCAGCATCATACCTCCAAACCCAAGCCCGCTAACCATCTCCCAGGCTCTTTCGGCACCTATCCCCGCACCGTCCGCGACACCATGCGCTCCTTCCAAGACGAATGCGAAGCGCGACCCGACCCCTTCATCATCTACGACTACCCCCGCTATCTCGACGAAGCACGAGAAGCCATGTCCAAACTGCTCAACACGCCAGCCTCCACCCTCGTCTTCGTGCCCAACGCAAGCACAGGCGTAAACACAGTGCTGCGCAACCTCGTCTTCGCGCCTGGCGACCATATCCTGATCTTTAGCACCATCTATGGCGCGTGCGAGAAAACGGTGTCGTACATTACCGAGACGACGCCCGCTGAAAGCGTGAAAGTGGAGTATACGTATCCGGTGGAGGATCAGTGGCTTGTCGACTCGTTTGAGAAAAAGGTGAAAGAGGTGGAGGGCAAGGGCGGCAGAGTGAAAATCGCAATCTTCGATACTGTGGTTAGTATGCCGGGTGTGCGGATGCCGTTTGAGCAGTTGACGGCGAAGAGTAAGGAGTTGGGCGTTTTGAGCTGTATTGATGGGGCCCATGGAGTGGGACATGTGAAAATTGATCTAGGCACTTTGGATCCTGACTTCTTCGTTAGTAACTGTCACAAGTACGAGTCCCTTCCTTTCCCCCTTTCCTCCCCCCACCTTTCTTATCCATTAGAGATACTGATATGTTTGGGGGACATGAAGATGGTTACACACCCCCCGCGGCTGCGCCATCTTCCACGTCGCGACACGCAACCAACACCTAATCCGCAGCACGCTCCCCACCTCCCACGGCTTCACCCCCCTAGGAACAAAATTCGTCTCCCCCTTCCCCAAGCCCTCCTTCTCTCCGCAACCAGGCGTCGAACAAAACTCTTCCGAGCAATCCGCCATGCCTCCCCCGAACGAAAAATCCCCCTTCGTCGCCAACTTCGAGTTCGTAGGCACCATCGACAACACGCCGTACCTATGTGTCCCCGCCGCCCTAAACTGGCGCGAAAGCATCGGCGGCGAAGACACGATTCGCAACTACTGTCAGACACTCGTGCGGCAGGCTGCTCACCATATCGCGGGCGTGCTCGGCACTTTTGTACTAGAAAATGAGGCCGGCACCTTGGGCCAGTGTTGCATGGCGAATGTACAGCTACCGCTCTCGCTGCCCACCATTCACGCTACGGCTGCGCAGCACGGTATTGGCAAGGAGGAGGTGGGGGTTTTGGTCCGCGACTGGATGAAGAAGGTGAGTAAGAATGAGTATGGGACGTTTCTTATGGTGTATTGGTATGGCGATGTTTGGTGGACGAGGATTAGTGCGCAGGTTTTTCTTGATATGAGGGATTTTGAGTGGGGGGCTGATGTGTTGAAGGGGTTGTGTGGAAGGGTTGAGAAGGGGGAGTGGGCTGCTGGGGTAGGGGCGAAACTTTGAGTGGGTTGGGGGAGAGAGGGCGGATCGGGATGGGCTAGTCTTCTGGGACTTATTTGGGAAGACATGAATAATTAGTATGGATCGTTTCGAGCTTCATTTTTTGTTGATGACCGAGCACACAGATATCAAAAACCTAGGTAGGTACGTATAACCGACATCTCATCCCCCCACCCATTTTACCCACCCAAGCATACGCCAACTCCAACCTTTTCCCACATTTCCCCCTCCCCCCCAATTATTGCACCAAACCCCCCACCCCATCCCCATCTATACCTAAACCCCCTCAAACTGCCCCGCATACCGCGAAACCTCCGGACAAAACCCAAACGGATCCCCACAAGTCCTACACTACATTCCATCGTCAGCATGATCCAAAACCACCCCAACAACAAACCATATCGAAGATAAAAGTCACTCACGTCCGGATACTGATAACAAACATGTTCGCGACAAGTCTGCAGACAGCCCGTTTGTCCGGGTGTGTGTCCGTTCTTTTGTTCAGTTGCGTTAGTCGTGTTTATATAGGTGCGAGTGGCGGGTTTTGGGGGTGTGGGGGGGGATGTTTGTTTGTTTTATGGCGTACGTACTTGGGCACAGAGATCGTAGCGCGTGAGGCAGAAGGTGCAGTCGGTGGCGGTGTTTCGGGGGGCGATGGCGAGGGCGGCGGCGGCGGTTAGGGTTGTGAGGAGGGTGGCTGTGGCTGTGGATGGCTTCATGGTTGGGGTTGCGGATGGGGTGGGGATTTGTTCGGTGGGTGTGGGGTGTGGTTGTTTGGTGTAGAGGTGAGTGTCCGACCGAGAGAGAGAGCGCGAGCGAGTAGCTTCTTTGCAGCGAGTTTGAATGAGTGACCGTGACGCAAAGAGGAAGATAGAGGAGAGCAAAAGAGACTGTGAGTGGCAAGATACACACTAGTGTGTGATTCGAAGTATGTGTTCCCCTCGTTGGCCCGGTGAAGGGGGGGGGGGGGGGTTCGTTTGCGGAAATCGGGCGCAGCACGTGGCTCGTCGCAAACGGGGCTGCGATGCTGAAAATGATGACGTCGATAGGATAATTCACACAGATTTGAACGTTTTGTGTGTGGATGGTAATTGTTGAGGAGTGAGAGGGAAGTGAAGCGACTGAACTGCTGGGCGAGCGTCGTGCGTACGTTGGCTCACTGTCCGAAAACAAAAACGTACGTCAAAGCCTGAATTGCCTAGAACGAACGAATAGCGACATTAAATACCTGCATACCTACTACAGTTCCTCCATCGGTAAAAAATCCAACGGGGGCGAACGAGCCAGCGTTTGAAAAAAATGTTGGGCCACTTGTAGCGTTGGCTACAACGACTTTCTTTCTTTCCATCCACTCAACGTAACGTGTGGAGGGAGAAAGGAACAACTTGCCAGATATAGATAGCGTCCCGGAACTAGATGGGTAGGGTTACAAGACTGATGGAGGAAAGATGGTGTGTGATCGGGCCAGAGGGGGCGAGGAAAACCTCTTTGTTAATCTAAAAGACGGGAGCGCGTGCGTACCGTGTGCAACTTGACTAGTAGCGGTTGCGACCAAGATGTGGGGTAGGGAGAAGGCCAATAAAGGACAAGAATAAAAAGTCGACGATGTTTGAAGGGAGAAGCTAATGGAGTTCAAGAAGAAAAAGATAGATGGGGATCAACGATATTGATGTTTACATTGTTTTTCTTGTTCTTGGACTGGTTTTCTGCATATCGCGTCGGCCAGACATTTCATCGCCAGGATGCTAGGAAGAGAATGGTGGCCCATCAGAGAGCTCGCTCCTCCGCCACCTGAAAATTATGTACAATATCTAAAAAAAAAGGAGAAGGGGTATCCAAACGATGGTAATCTTCTTAGTAGCCTAAACTTCCGATTCCAGCACTCAAAAACAAAAGTTTATCATATTAGATGGTGCGAACACCTCGGGCCATCGCAGTCTTCACTCGCCTCCTATACTGATCACGGAATTGAATGCGTCCATATGTGCCTAGTCCGACTGCTAGGAAGAAGAGGATTGCCCATACTGAGGTGACGACGAGGCCGATGGGGAAGAAGGCTAGCGTCATTCCGGGAACGACAAACGGGGCGGCAGAGGAAACTGCTGCAGACGCAGATGCGGCAGCTTGAGGGTCCGCGTTCGTGGGAGCAGTGCCTGCTTTTGAAAAGATGCCGTTGACAAACGATGCTTCCGTGGACGATAGAGTAGTTTCAACTTCTTCGTTGGAGATGGGGTTGCGCGCAGCGAGGTCGATCTGTGGGACGAGCAGGGGTTGGAGAGATTCCCTGATGGACTGTTAGCGTGATCAAAGTACAGGGATGCAAAGAATGTGCTTACTGGGTCATGGCGGAACCCATCAGGTTGCTGTTGATGCGCCCAACATACATGAGCACCTTCAGCTCCGTCATGGTGCTAACTTCTTGCCTCTCCACCAGCATGCCCTCTATGCTCTCAATGACTGGTCCACCGACGTCGCGTTTGGAAAAGTTGCCGTTCATGTTCTGCACCGTTGCGCCGAGGTAGGAGAGTGTCATACTGACATCCGCGGCGGTAACGCCAACCCATGGGTTGATGGGAGCTGATACGTTAAACATTCGGAGCTCCGCCTGGAAGACACCGGTTGTGTTGTCGAGGAAGGGCACGTTGTAGCATACGGCGATACCACTGGGATTCGACGCTTGGCCGTTGAGGTTTCCTAACGCATCCGTACACGCTTGCTTCGTCTGCTGTTCCCATTTTGGGAGGTCCACACCCGATGCATCGCCAGACGCAGGCGTCAGTGATGCTAGAGGGGGTGCATCGGCAGCGTTTCCGTCTTGTCGTTGAGTAAGGGTAGCGACGAGTTCAGCATCCCGTCGAAGTATCTCCTCCACATCATTCCCTGGCTCGAGAAGGGCGTTGACCTGAGCACTCTTGAAGGCAGCTGCGTGTCCGGCAGCGAGCAAGCTGCTCATCAAGATGCTCTTGAAAATCATTGTCGGGAGGATATTAGTCGACAGCGAAGTATTAAAGTCGATAGGTAGAAGGTGGCCGGGCTGCCCAGCAGCGTACAAGCAAGAGAATGACGAGTAAGAAAAGAATGACGATGCAAAAGTCAGTCACTACTGTAAAGAAACCGGCGCTGCCAGGCAATCTTTAGCAACACGAATAAGGGAAGGGAAGGCCCAAGGACGAGGAAACGCGGTGTGCGATTCGCGTGCGGTGGGGGATGGGACCATGTTCGACAGGCACTGGCGTGACTCAAGTTGGCCACCAGACTCGGAGAGCAGCACCAGTCCTGAGCAGGACCTCGACTACGGAGTTGAGACGGGTTCTGCTTGAGGCTGTGACGGGTGGCACAAGACATATCTATGCGATGATCCTGGGACGGCTGGGCACAGGCCTAAATTAGTACATTGGAGCCGCAACTGGTGGAAGCCAACCAAACTCGGGGTGTGGAGCTGGCCGGTTCGGGGGTGGGTTCGGAGAGGGCATGACGATGCCGACCCCTTGAGACAATTGGTGTTGACGTCTGGTGTCGAGGAACGATGCTAAAACTAGGGGCGCTTCAGGTCGACGCCAGGCGGGCACGTGATGTGGCTGGTGGGCCAATGAGCGTCAGTTGTGCCGCTTCTCCCAGCTTCTCGGTTTCACCCTCCATCCCGGCTTTCCCATGGCCTTCAGCCTCTGCGGCGCCATTTGCGCCATTTGGACGTCCCTTGCGGGCTAGGTATTCTCGGCAACCATTCGTTCGAGAACGACCAAGCAATGTCGACACGGGCACTGGCCGCTGTCATCTCAACCTTGCGACATCTCGCGCCCGTCCTTCAGGAAGATAGGGCGCATCGCCGGGTGCGACACCACGCTGTACGACGACGCCAGCGTGTACAAGACCAATCCATAGACCCCGGCCGCCCTCTCTCGTCGAGGCACGTCACCTCGAAGCCACACGGAGATAAGTTGTTCCCCTGCGCAGCTGCCCAGAAGAGACGGTGAGGCCGTATGACGCGAAATCTCGTGTCATTCCAGACCTCGACCCAGCAGATCAGCAACAACATCCTCAGTGTTTTCATACATTGCCAGGGGACGTCTCGTGTGTTTATCAGGGCAGGACAGTCCTGCGTCCTTGTGCGCCTGCTTTTTGTGTGTAGCCTGGGTCCTGCAGCACACTGCCAACCTCTAGACTTTCCGTATCCGTACACCACTGCGCATAGCAGGGGACATGGCCGGTAGAGGCCTAGGTACTGGGTTCGGGACGGCTCGCGCGTTACATTTCAGATTGGTAGATGATCTGGCACCATACGGAAAAGTATGGCTGCGAACATATGCATACGCTACGCCTTCGACCAAGAGGCGACTCTGAGGTGGCCACGTTCGCCTGCATACAACTAAACCCACAAGGGTGTGCTCGTGCCCAGCGTGCATTCGCCCAACACATACACCCACCGTCTACCGCCATATATTGTCGCCCTCTGCTAATGCGTCCCGAGATGCGGGCGAGTAATTGCCAGCACATCAAAAGCCTCTGTGCTTTGGAGAGCAGCCTTACGCTGCCCTGTCAGAGTGCCGGAGAAGTTCACTCTGCCCGAAAGGTGCCGCTGTACTTCTTCTGCGGACCGGGGCACCTGGAGCCAACTTTTCCTCCATCATAGCTCTCACGTTCCTCGTTCTGTTACGCTGATGTACTTTGTTTGCTTTTTGCATCTCGTCACGGGCTCCCTCGAGTCCAACTCCACAGTTGCTGCAAACATCCCACTTCCAACTGCCATCCCACACTCCACGCCATCTACATCGCTGCTCGTTGGTTACGCGCTGTCCACCTGATACGAAGATATTCCACTTCTGCAGCCATGCAACACGTTTTGAACTCGCCCTGGCGAACGCCTGCGGTCGAGTATCCGAAGCCCCAATACAGTCTGCAGCATACCATATCCATGGTGAATCTTCACGACGATCAATCATGGTACAAGAACCGTGGACCATCATCTCCGACTGCTTCATCGGTTTCCTCGTCTCGCACCAGTCGTAGTACAACTCCAACAACAACGAACAACAACCCGTGGTCCAACGTAATGGCGAGTCCAAGTTCTTCCTACTCTAACAAGTCAACAAGTTCGCAGTCACCTAATGGCAGCCCAAATCGTACCCCGCAGTACACGAGCCGATCGACAACACCCATTGCTCCCCAACCAGTAAGGATTATCAACCCGGTAGCAGGATTCGCGCCCATGTCTCCGTCTCTCTCGTCTTCGGGCGAGTCGTTCAGGGGTGGTGACTACCCAGGCTCACCAATGCCCAGCTTTCCAGGCTCACCTAATCCGTACCGACAACCTGTCGCTCCTTTAGTGCCGCTAGTAAATGGATACATCAACACCTCCATACTCTCTTCGCAGGGCCAGTCTTTGTCTGGTTGGTTCTACGAACTCGTCCGGAAGCAAGGTTGGGATGCGGGACTGGTGAAGAAGATATGGCAGTGGACCTTGTCAAACCCCAGGCTTGCGATCCTTTTGTTTGTATGCGACGATGTGGCATCATGGCGACAAGCTTCCTTCTTTGACCTCAGAGATGAGAGTCTACCATTCCCAGAAGATCGGCTCCAAGGGATCGTGGGGAATGCGCGAAAGGTCGTCGAGGAGCAGTGGCGTGCTACGTCCAAGGAACTCCCTTTGACTGGGACACACGTCGACTTCACTGCGCGTGAGACAGTCCCGCTACAGCACCTGGGCCTCATTCGCTCATCCCGCAACTCTGAAAAGAGTGTGGACCGCGTCCGGATGATAGGCAACAACGACGACAAGATTCTGATACGGAAGCGATTTGTCACTGCTCGACCCTCCCAGAAAGCCGCCGTTCTGGAGCAGATCAGTAAGTTCAAGCAGTACGAGCACAAGAATATTGCAAAGTTGCTCTGTTCCTATGCCCAACCGAGCCACATTGGCATCGTAACGGAGAAAGCCCAATACAGTCTGGACGACTATCTCGCACTTTCAGGAAGCGACCCGAACCGTTCAAAGATGCTCGTGGACTGGATGTACGATTTATCTTCGGCGCTCGAGTATCTCCATTCACAATCAATTTGTCACCGGAGCATTCGGCCGCGCAAGATCTTGATAGATGGAGCGCGCATTTTCTTTGCGCCCTTCGATATCGGGCAGAGTATCGACACGTTCAGTCCGACGAGGGCGAATTCTCAGCGTCTCGATCAACTACACACATACTTCCAGGACCAGTCGTACGTTTACGCCGCACCTGAAGCTATCGTATCGCGCGGGAAGCGCATGGCCGACGTATTCTCGCTGGGATGTGTATTCTTGGCGATGATGACAGTCGCACAGGGCCAGTCCCTCTCGGTCTTCGCGCAGTATCGGGCGGGCTCAACACAGGACGCATCGTACCACGCGCATACGGACCGAGTAGGAAGCTGGCGAAACCGACTGCATGCAGCGACTACTTCCAACCTGCGAAACGGACTGATTGGGTCCGGGCGGAAGTTGAGACAGTTGAAAGCGGAAGCCGAATGGCTGACCATTATCGAGAAGATGCTGCTACCGCGCCCGAAAGAGAGGATCAAGATGAGCTTTGTCCTTGCGAGCCTCAACAGCGGCAAGGCGAGTGGAGGGCGGAGGCGAAGCTTGGATGGCGGCGGGTATAGCGGCCAGGCTGCTGCGTCGCTGGGTGCTACCCATGGTGCCTCGATGGCTGCTACCCTGGTGGATATATCGGAGCACACTGCCCCGCGAAAGCCGGAACTTAGCGTTTTTGACGGCTATTTCCAGACGCAAACCCGGAGGATGGAGCCAGCTGGTGGATGGTAGATTTTTTTCTGAGTCTCTTTCATTTCATAACCTTTGTCCATTCCACGTTTTTTTCTTCTTCTTGAACATGGGTCGGACCTTTGATACCCCCTTTGCTTTTACTTTTTTTTCTTTTCCTTTCCACGCATCCAGCTTTTTTGAACACCTAGGTTACCATTCTCCTTGATCTTGTTTCTTCCCAACAGCGAGCGAGCGAGCATTTAGACGCCACGATATGAATACATGGACTTGGATGAGCATGAGCGTGCATACAATAAAGAGAAGGGACTTCCACAGAGTACAGCTACTTTTCTTGTTTATTGCTCTAGTTCTACGTCCCCTTGATGGTTTTTATTCACATTACTAAGCGTTACATGCTTTCTCGTTTTGTTGTTTAATTTGACTAGTTAGTAGTTATGTGCATAGGCCAGTATGGTAGCTTTATACTCTAAATCCACATCTACATCCACATTCACATCAACTGTCAGGGGCGCAGCCGGTGCCATGATAATATATACTGTCCTGTGCGCGCGTGATGGGTAGACAATCGATCACTGGTATCTTTTTTGGTTGTCTTGGCGCAGCGCGTAGGGCTGCGTTGTGACAACTACGTCTATATCTACATCTATATCTGCATCAAACAAAACAAATCATAACACTATCTACCTCCCTACCTACCAACGCACCCACAAGACGTCTCCACGAACCAACAATAAATTCACGCCCAAGAAACCGCAACGCAATATACACCCCAGTACATATCCAAACACTCCTTCTCTTACCCACCCCCTCCCATCCCATCCCACCCCCCTTTCTTCCTTCCCCACACCCTCACAAAACCACCACTCCTTACTTTAATCCACCCTCCACCCCAGCTCCCCATTCCTTCACCTCAGCCCCTTATTCCTTAACCCTTGCACATGTCAAGTTCAGGGCTCGAAGTTATGCCGTCATCCCCTCAAAAAAAAACAAGCCATCAAAAAAAAAAAAAAAAGGTTGAAGCCGTATGGCTCCGCATGGAAAGCGAAAAGAAATCAGAAATTTAAAAAAAGAAAAAAAAGGGCAGAGGATGTAGGACCAAAATAAAAAGAAAGGGAACAAGTTTGTGAGCGGATAAAACTTGTATTTCAAGGATAAGCGTCTATACACACAGACACAGTTCCCATCATACATACAGACAGACAAGAGAGGATAAAGAAGGGAAAGAAGGGGGAAAAGGGAAGGAGGGACGGACGACATGTGGCACCCCTCTCCACCCCCTTGCTCTCATGCTTCAGACTCCAGGAATGCAACAAAGTCTATCCAATCTTGGGAACAAAACAAATCGAATTTCCCATTCTACCCGGCATGTTCGACAATCTCACTAACCACCTTGCCATCCCTGATAAAACTCCTCATCTGCTCCGGCAACGCATTCTCCACGTAGTCATCCTCGGTCGGCAAGTTTACATTCACACTACTGCACTTACTGGTAAAAACCTCGGTGGCCATCGAGTCTTTGCTCAAGTAGATCGTCGCGCCGTCCACCTGGTCTAGCAGGACGGTGGGCAGGGCGCCGAGCACTTGGAGGGCGAAGTTGGGGCACTTGATCACGTCGACGGAGCTAACGAGCGAATCAATGATGAGCGATGTGCGAGACGAGTTGTCGAGCGAGAGGGCGTTGGCTTTGCCGTTGATGCGTATGGTGGTGTTTTTGCAGCGCGAGATGAGGATGGAGTGGTTGATTTCGGCGTCGATTTCGAGGGGTTCGGTGGGCGAGTCGAAGTTGTCCTGATGAAATTGGTTAGCTGCTGTCCGTCAATCTATATGCGTGTCCTTACTATTATCCACTTGTTGCCATCTAGCTCCTTCTTGGGCGGTTTCTTAGTCCGCATGCTCTCGGGCTTCTTGGCCTTGGGTGGCGCAGGACTCTTACTCCTGCCCAGACTGCTGCTGCTGTCGCTACGTGTAGGTACTGGTGCGCTTGCTCGCAATGACGGATTCTTATGCGTCATTTGGCTTGGGTCGACCTTCTTCAGCCCCTTTGTGACGTCGGCACCCTTATTCAGATCCCCGAAGACGGCGTTCATGTCAGGCGCGGCCTTCTTTGCTGGGGGTGCGGCGCCGGGTGGTGGAGGAGGACCCGGTGGTGGAGGAGGGCCGGGCGGCGGTGGGATGCCTCCTGCTGGTGGAGGAACGTCAGAGCCGCCAGGTGAACGGCCAGTGGAGATCTGCTTGGCAGCTTCTTTGGCGTCGATGCCATTGCTGTTCCACGCCACGCCGGTCGTGTGATGCTTCTTTGCGTATTCGGAGAGGGCCTTGAACAGCTTGTAGTAGGCCTGTACCCACTTGACGTGCGCTTCGCCCTCGGGCCTGCGTCGGTTAGCTGTGTACTATAGCTGGTGATTGTGAAGGCCCGCACTTGTCCCGGTACTCCTTGAGCACCTTGTTGCCGTACATCTGGGCTCCGCCAAACAGCTCATTGATATGCTCATGGGGCTTCATGCCTCCACCCTGTCCAATGGTCACCCATCCCAGCGACCCCACACCGTCAGCAACCATGGTGAGCGAGTCCTTCAACGCGGGGTCTCGGTTGCTCTGGCGGAACTCGTCTGTCTTCTCCATGCTTGCCTGGAGGTCCTTGAGCAACTCCATCAGGGCGTGGTCGTTGGGTTTCTTGGCCTTGTTTGCAATGTAGAGAAATTGGCGTTGGGCAGTGAAAGCGGCTTGGACGGCCTTGGACTGGCCTTCAATGACACTCCCTAGTTTCCCGCTCAAGGCTAGCCAGTCCTTCAACTCCGAGTTCACGAGCTCGTCGAAAGCTTCGATGGCCGGTGGTGCGCTCTCGGCTACCAGCTTGGGTGTGCTCGCAGTAGTACCCGCACCCATAACCCCGGCCGTAGCCTCGGTCGAAGCCCCGTCGCTGTTGGATGCGCCGGCATCGCCGCTGTTGGGAAGGGCTGAACTGGCAATGTCTTCGAGCCGCGAAGTGGCAGCCTCAAGCCTAAGGACCATGGACGTCAGTACATTGTCGCCTACAACGCGAATCTGCTTATGTCCGAATGCGTGTTCCAGCTCGGGCGCCATGGTGGACAGCTCGCATACGACACCCAGGCGGGACTTAAGGGTGGATGTCGTAGGGCTGTATGGTTGGTGTTTGCGAAGCTAGAAGGGACTCACCGCTTGATCAAAGTAGTAAGGTTGTTCATGTTGTTCGCCATGCGGGGAAGGCACCTTGCAGCGTCGCAGGGAGGGTACTTTGTTCGGACTTGGGACAGCCAACTGAATGCGCAGGGAAGGGGCAGCCGGCGCGCGGCAGCTCGTGCGATGCTTGTGCGTCTACGTAGAAATAGACGTTGGGGACTAGGAAAGACGCCTTCGGAAGGGTAGAGGTCACGTCTGCTCGATATACCCAGGTCAGCACACAATTCGAGGTAGCACTTGAAGGGTGAGCTTCCCGAGCTGCATGGATGCCGTGATGCCCACGTTGCGCTAGTCGGACCTGGCTGCACGCCAAGTCTGGCCCGTTCGACCAAGGCACGCACGTCAGCGAGCATGACAAGGAACACGGCAACATCCACCATGTCCGAAGAAACCCACGATGTGATTGATTTTTGCACCCTGGGCATGTTCATAATCGGTAGGCAACTTGACACAATTATTCATATTCATTGCTGATGTACAAAGACGAGATCGAGTTTCCGCCACCAAAACCACCAGTCAAAAACATCGTCGGGGGTGCAGGGTCTTACTCCGCATTGGGTGCACGCATCTTTTCTCCGCCTCCGAAATCGAAAGGCGTGGGTTGGATAGTCGATTGCGGATCCGACTTCCCACCAGAGCTACGCGACTTCATTGCGCAATGGGACACGGGTGTGCTGATTCGTGAGACTCCTGATCGGCTGACTACGCGGGGATGGAATGGCTATGGCGAAAATGAACACAGGGGTGAGTTATATGGGACAGTAAGTTGGCGAGGCTCTGACACATCTCGCAGCATTCCGATATCTGACCCCGAAGCTGCGTCTGGACCACGAGGCATTGCTCAATACGCCCTTGTTGTGGTCCAAGTCGTTCCATTTAATCTGCTCGCCTCTGCGGTGCATCGATCTGGTCGAAAACATAGTTGCCTTGCGTAAGCAACACGCCCGGTTGGGATCGATCAGTCGTCCAGTCTTCATCTGGGAGCCGGTGCCTGATCTTTGTACACGTGGAGAATTAGAGAATTGCCTGAAAACGCTCAAACACGTGGACGTAGTTAGTCCCAACAATGCTGAACTTGGCGGCTTCTTCGGCAAGAACACCGACGGTAAACATCACGTCGACTTCCGGGCGGTTGAGGGGCTGTGCGATCAATGGTTGGAGAGCGGCATTGGTCCCGGTGGCGATGGCGGGGTTGTAGTGCGGTGTGGAAAAGATGGGTGCCTGGTGACGCGCAAGGGGCTGCGCAAGTGGCTACCTGCATATCATCAGTCAGCGGGGCAGGTTGTGGATCCCACGGGGGGAGGGAACGGTTTCCTCGGTGGGCTGGCGGTTGGACTGCTACGAGGGGGTGCCGAGGGAGTGCCGGACAACTTGGAGGAAGCTGCCGCCTGGGGCTCCATCTCAGCTAGCTTTGCCATTGAGCAGGTCGGCATGCCCATCCTCTCTCGCTCTGCGGACGGCGAAACGTGGAACGGTGTTGGTGTCAAAGACAGGCTTTCGGATTTCAAGCAGCGGCTGGCTAGTTATATACAGCCATAGTCGTCTTCCCCCCCATGCATCCTGCAGCGCCTTCGCTTATCGCTCGACTACCCTCTCAACCAGACGCTGATCCTCTTTTCGCTCGTGCTCGACAATCTGCTTGCTCCAGCTACACAGCAATTAGCTCCTGTATAGCAAAACGGGCAGAACGACGCGACTCGTACTATCGGCTGGGGAAGAATCTCTGGCGTTCGGGCATCTTGTCGCGGTATTCGAGGTTGGCGCTGAGCGACCACGTCAACGCGACGATGCCGCCGAGCGTGAGGCCTATGATGGCCGTGTTGGCCCTCCAGTTGGCGGGTTGCGAGTACCAACCTCCGGCCGGCGACCAGACGTGCTTGGGGTATCTACGGCCGGTGTTAGCGACGCGCTCGGTGTGCCATTGGCCCGGGATGCGTACGGGATCTTTCCTCCTCCGCCCATTGTGATGTGTGGTTGTGCGAAAGGGTGGGGTGGATGTCGTCGGGCCTTCAGTGAGGTCGCGGGTGCAGGTCGCACGGGCCATGCGTAGTCTTGGCGGAAATTCTTTGGCAGTCGCCATCACCACTCTAGCAGTAGCAGCACACACGACCTGCCAATTGCAGCTGCTGCCCGCCCGCCCGTCCTCCGCTCTCCCTTCTCGCCGCCTCCTCTCCTACGTCTTTTCCCTTCATGAAGCGGATACCCATATCAAGATGCGCCTCGCAATTGCTGGCCCCCTCGCCGCTGCCACGCCGGCCCTTGTGTCCATATGCCGCGGCAAAGCATGCACGGAGAAGCATTGTCCCTCATAGTCACCGGGTACAGGCACGCTTCCAGAGCACCGTAGCGGTACCAGACGAGGGTGACCTGGAACTGGAGATGGCGGCACACTCCGGGCCAGCCTCGACCTCGCATTCAAGATCAGAGCCTCTCCCGCTTGAGAGCCTTCCGTCGCCACACCCCAGTGCTGCCGAGCGCTCGACCAGACTGCACGCCCTTCGCAGTCGGTTATCGCTCCCCACGCGTTTCCCCCTCCAAGCGCTCGCACGAACGCTAGTACACCCGTCGGCCGACGCCAATCCCGCCTTCAACAACGCCTCCCTATCCATACTCGGCCGCCAGCTGCTCGGCTACTACATGACGGAATGGCTGTTGTGCACCTATCCACGTCTGCCCATGGACGTCATCTTCGCCGCAATAGAAGCATACATCGGCCCGAAAGCATTAGCAACAGTGGCCAGCGAATGGGGCATCGAGGCCGCCGAGGAACCCGGAGGAGAGATAGATTCGGGATTGTTACAGTTCAAGAGGATAAGAACGGGCGATGACCTCCCGGCCGCATTGAGACGTCAGGCACCCTGGAAGTGGAATGTCACAACGACGCACAAAATTATGACGACGGACGAATTTGGCTCAGAAGACGCACCACCAAGCCCACACGCGCTAGAGAAGACCCCAGTCCCCTCGGAGGAAGCAGCACAGGCTTTTGTCCGAGCCCTCATCGGCGCGCTACACGTCCACCTCGGCTCACCGCTCGTCAAGCGCTTTTTCCGCGACCACTTCCTCAGCCGACATCTCGATATAAGCACCCTCTTCGACTTCCGCACACCCACCCGCGATCTTTCACATTTGTGCGCACGAGAAGGCTTCGAAAGCCCCGTCGCCCGCTTGATATCAGAGACGGGTCGTTTGAGCAGACATCCGGTATTCATAGTGGGCGTGTACAGTGGCAGGGACAAGCTAGGGGAGGGTGCGGGAAGCTCTTTGGATGAAGCGAGGGTAAGAGCAGCAGCAGCAGCATTGAAGGCCTGGTACCTATACAAGCCCGCTGAGGTGACGGTACCGAGCAGTATGGAGGGTGCACTGGACACGAGTACATGGCGGCCGAATTATGTGGACTGTGGCGAGGTCATTGTATAAGATATGGAGCAAGAAAACTACACTTTGGAGTTCAAGAGGGTCTGCTCTCGGCACGCATTGCATACATGGACGGCATATTCTTCCCTTGTACAGTGTTTTAGGAACAGAGGCGTCAAGTGCGAAAAGAAAGGAAGGCCGACACGATGACGAGGAGATGTTGAAGACTAGAGATCGCTTAGGCCTGTGCTGTGCTGTGTGCTATGCGGAGGGCACGAGTTTCGTCTACCAGCAGCGCCTATGTATCATATGTGACATTATGAGGATACCACGATATGAAGAAATCCAAGACGAATCTTGCATCACCATCTTTCTTGAAAAGAATTGACCAAATAGGAACCGCGTTGTATCGTTGAGCAACGTTGGATGGGATCTCTTCCCTACTAATGATATGTTTGTTGGAAAGGTCTACCACGAGATATGATCAGGACCAACTCACTATGAGTTCAGGAGCATCTTAAGAGATACATATTACTAGATTAGGACTAGCGTGCATAGTATATGAGGGATTTCAATCAACATCTTCTTCTCTCACTTCTCATGTCAACAATGTTATGGTACCCTGGGATAAATTCCTTACTACTTCGACCAACGAAAATCTGAAGCTAGTTACCTAAGAAGGGATGTTGACATCTATACCTATAAGCGTAACCATAATCTTATTGATCATGCCGCTGTGCCCTTCTTACTTGCACTGCTTCTTCCTCGTCCTCTTCCTCTTCCTCTTCTTCCCTAGTCGAATTCCCTGGTTACATCCCCAATGTTTCCACACTCAAACGAAGACTCACTCTCCTCCCGATATCCAACCAACTCACTCAAACGAAACGCACACAACAAGGACAGCCCCCCCCCCCCCCCCTTATTAACACTATCACGAAAACCGGTTTAATCCTTCAACTTAAACGCAATGAGCATATTCCAACCCAACCCAACCCAACCCCTCAATCTTACATAGCATTGACAACCAAGGGCAGCCTATCCGCTTCGCACCCACTAAACATCAGCCTCAGGCATAGCATTCTCATTAGCCCACCCCTTGATCTTCTCAAAATTCCTACACACATGATCCGATTCGTAGTCCGGCCAATACCCCTTCCTGCCTTCCCGCTCATGGAACGTAAACACATTTACGTCGGAAAGACACATGAGGTTCATGCGCAGGATTTCTATGCAGTGGTCTGGGTTTTGCCAGTTAGCCCCCATATACACACAGACGCACAAATCGACAAAGCACAAATCGGGAAGGGGAGGGGGAGGGGGATTGGAAGGGAAAAACACATACCCAAATGAGCGCGCACCTTTTCAGGCTTATCATTCGTATCGCTCCACCAAAGCTTCGTATAATGTTCAGGATACGTAGCCATCCTCAGCAAATTCAAGCAGTGAAGCTGGTGAAAGACTTCGAGACCGACTCGGTACCCCGTCTCCCCCGTTCGAGGATCTGTGACTTGGAGCGCGTCGGCTGGTTTGTGCAGTTTGGGGAAATCGGTTTTGGACACCATTTGATCTGGCACTAGCGCGTTGTTAGTAAATGTATAAGGGATGTGGGGATTGGGGAGTGGGCGTACGGTATGCAATATCCATCCAGGCGTTTTCCACATCATCGGTTATGCCGACGTATTTTGAGGAGTTGAGGGGGTGGGGGAGCGAGAAGGTGGTGTGTTCGTATTCTACAATGTGCATGGCGGGTGCTTTTTTGGAGGGTTTTGGTTAGCCTGGGGGGGTTTTTTTTTCTTTTTTTTTGGTGCGTAGAGGTACGGGACGTACAAAAGATGCCGAATTGGTCCATGAGTTTTGCGGCGGAATGGCCGGATGTGTCCTTTTGGGACATGACGGCGCATATGAGGGATAGCATGGAGAGTGTGAATAGGAAGAGGTTGAAGAGCGTGAGGTAGACATAGTTTTTCCGCCGCCGTTGAGGGTCCTCGGTTTGGTATTGTGGGGGGAGGAAGGCGGCGTTTTCTGAGTCGGGTTGTGAGGTGCTGGAGTCGGTGTATTTCTCCATGGTGATGAGTGGGTGTATATGTTGGTGGTAAAGTGCGGTAGGTAGGCAAAAAGAAAGGGATGGCGAAGAATTATTAAAGTTCGAAATGCAAGGCAGCGCAACGAAGACTAGGTACAGTACACGCACAGCGCTTGAGATGGAAGAAAAAGGCGACGAGTAGTCGGCAAAGAATTACAAAAGTTCGAACCGCAAGGCAACGCAACGAAGAGTACAGTATACGCCCAGCGCTTGAAGTTGATGAGAAGGCAGGAAAAGGCGACGAGCAGTCAAAAGCCGCGAAACCAAGTTTCGTAGGAGCCACATCCCGGACGCCCAACTTTCGATACGCCTTCAGTATCGTGCTGAACCACGGATCCCGAAACAGTGGATGCCAAATCCGATTACGATGCCGTTGCATACCGCTGGCAGACAAGGCATCCCAACACGTTTGTCCGAGGTAACTGGGGTCTGGCGCCCCAAGTGCGACACGGGCAACAGTGACAAGCTTTTACCAAGCTTTCCGAAACAGCCAGAAGCGGGGTGTTCCATGCTCCGTTGGTTGGTGTTGTAGGTTTCAAAAAGTCATCGTACTTCACCATCGTTTCAACTTGGCGCGCTAAGCGAAACAAGTGTTGGCAGTGGCTAATGCTTGACTTGAGACGCATTTGGAACAAACACAATGCCTGGGCGCCGGAAACAAGGCCAGAAGGCGGCTGTTTCCACATCATTTTTTCCAGTCTCGGCCGAGTTGCTCGTTTGGAGAGTCGCGATTACTGGTATGGTGTGGAGTACGAGCGTGAACGGAACATCGGGCCAGATGTCGTACCCCCCGCTGTTTAACTTGATACAGCCGATATTTCCGAAAATTGACACGCCTTGTGAACGATTGGCAGTATCGTTGGATGGGAAGGACGCTCGCCCTGACTTCCTGTGTTTAGCTTCCCGCAGCCAACGGCTGTAGCTGCCATTGCTTCATAGCGGCCGCCGAGGTGAGCAGGGTAGAGGGCCTCTGCTTCCGTGCCGTGGACAATGCGAAGTGTCTCAGAATTCGAAAACATACACAACTATGTGGTTTCTAGAGACTACAGTCAGTTATAAAGCATGTCCATGTTCCAAGAGAAAAGGCATCACGCGTTGAACGTGCTCATTCATTCTCACAACCTGCTCAACCTGGTTTCATTTCTTTTTGTCTGCTGGCAGATACGTTCCATTTTTTCGAACACAAAAGCATTTCGACTTTCATCATGAGGTTCACCGCACTTACTCTATTGGCCTTGGGTGCCTCTTCCTCAGCCTACGTTGTACCCAACAACAAGCAAGTACAAGGTAGTGCTGTTGAGGCTCGCATGCCCGTAAGTTGACTCATACTTACTCTTGCCCTGCATCTGACTAATATCCAAAAGGGAAGTGGTCCTGTCCACGCATCCAGCTTGGTCGCTACGCTTGCACAGCGTAGCGTCGAGGCTCGCCATCACAAAGGCCGAGGCAAAAAGAACGCCCGTGACGAGGTAGCCGACGAAGATGATGATGCTCACTGGGCCGATCTTCACACTCGCTCGCCCCATCACCGAGGAAGGGGCAAGAACGCGGCCCGTGACGTGACCGACGCAGAAGACGATGCCCACTGGGCGGACCTTCACACTCGCTCCCCCCATCACCGAGGAAGGGGCAAGAACGCGGCCCGTGACGTGACCGACGCAGAAGACGATGCCCACTGGGCCGACCTTCACACTCGCTCCCCCATCACCGAGGAAGGGGCAAGAACGCGGCTCGTGACGCAGCGCCTGAAGCCCACCACAAGGGTAAGTGGTTCTGGTTCCAACTCTATAAGAGACATATACTAACGTCCACGCCCAGGCAGAGGAGGCAGGAACGCCCGTGACGCTGAGATTGAGGCTCGTGAGCCGCATCACAAGGGACGCAAGAATGGCCGCGATGTTGAGGTAGAGGCTCGTGAGCCGCATCACAAGGGACGCAAGAATGGCCGCGACGCTGAGGTTGAGATCGAAGCCCGCGAGCCTCACCACAAGGGGCGCAAGAATGGCCGCAATGTCGAGGTAGAGGCTCGTGAGCCGCACCACAAGGGGCGCAAGAATGGCCGCAACGCCAAGGTTGAGGTCGAAGCCCGCGAGCCGCATCACAAGGGGCGCAAGAATGGCCGCGACGCCAAGGTTGAGATCGAAGCCCGTGAGCCGCATCACAAGGGGCGCAAGAATGGCCGCAACGTCGAGGTAGAGGCTCGTGAACCGCACCACAAGGGGAGGGGAAAGAAGAACAACTAAGTTCTCTTTGCTACCTTTTGAAGAGCCAACTTCCGCGGGGAGCCAATGGTAGGAGAGTCGAGGTGGTGTCGTGTCGATGGGATAATTCTTGTTAGTCTTTTGCACTTTTTTCGGGAACGTTTTTCGTTGTTGCTGTCAACCTGTAATTAGAGAAACAAAATTCAATGAGCCAAAATCAACAACCTTTGCCTTTGCCGTTTTGCAACAGCCTGGATTTTCTCCAGAATAATGTAGTGTTGACTGCCCACGTTATTGATGGCCCTGCAAACTCAGTCGAGTTGTAACGCTACGGTATAGGTAACGCTGCAAAGCTCTGCGAATGCATCTAGGCCTGCTGAAGTTCAGGATGGTCCACCATGGATAGCTGCAGCAGCAATGTGAGATAAACTCGAGCTGCGAGCCCATAGTCACAATACCTAATAGGGCGACCATTCGCAATCGCTCGAACACCGCATTCTTCGCTGTGGACTGACGAAAGTTTAGCCTGGAGGCCTGAGCGGTACGTTTTGCCCGACACCAACCACATCTTGAGACTCGTAAAACTTATTAGGCTCGGATACTCAATAGCAACATCCGGAGAGGGTTGTGAGACGGAGGGGGGTTGCAGCGACGTTGTTGCATGTGGAGTAGCAGTGAGGTCGTGATGTTTGACGTTTAGTTTCAGAACAAGATGGAGGTCTAGCCGAAACGCTAGCACTAGTTGAGCCTAGCCTGTGATGCCTTCCTGCTTCAGTTCTCACCATCCCTCAGGACGACCAGTAAAAGCGGCCTGCTACCGCTTGCGAACTATACCGTGAGGCCAAGGAGAATCGCTGTCCGCCTATCGAAGTTTCTTAGCAAGCACCTCTACACGCGCCTTTGCCATACCGCGCGTCACCTGGCCTGATTAACCCATGAACGAAACTGTGGGCTGCCCTGGAAGACGTGCTCAAACATGCGATGACTTTGCATGGAGTGCTGTTGCTTCTTGATCGACTTGCACCCTGGTAGGATATGCATCACGGAACGGCTTGGAACCATCCAAGGACTCGCGCGATCTGTAGCATGTGTCACCGTACCATTATCTCGCTCTCTAGCATGAACATGCTTACGGAACCAGGGGAGTGGAGTAACATACTAGTGAAGATATCTGAATCTTCTCTGGTTATGCAATGGACTAGGTATCCAATACTCCTCCGTGTTATATCCGCTTCTCCGTATCCGTATCTCAAAGTTGTAGCATCACTGGCGTCGCCGCTTCTCTGCTGCCGTTTGACAAAGTCATGCCTCATGTCTTTAGAATTCACAAGCACGTCTATTAAAGTTGCTGACTGAAAATTTATCCTGTATGCCTGAGCGGTATGATCATATGGCATTCAAGTAGCGCACAACCGAAAAGTAAAAGTTGACCCATGCAAAGGCCCCCAGCCCTCAGCCATCGCAAACTCCGCATGTTATAGCTCTGTCCATCCTCCCAGGACATGAGAATACGCAAAAACAACAAAAAGCGGTATAAATCTTTCGGAAGTCTTGCCGCGGAACAATAATATCCAGATTTGAAAACGAGCCAGGAGCCACAAGTGCGAACATGACATCTAACTAGAGCCATAATACTATAAGCTGGAACCCTTCAAGCCATCATCAGCTCAGGCTAAAACGTTATCTGAAGATAGGCCGGCACTTGTCACCTAAGCAGCGTTCAAGTGACGAACACTTTCGAGTCGAGTCTGCGCGATTACGAACGGTGTTAAGTACAGGTTACCAAGAAAGGAAATGTTGCTTTATGCGCTCTCTGTCAACGAACAAAAAGCTCCAGGGAGAAAAGGCGAGCCGAATCCTGATGGATCTTATTGAGTGTTATCTTGATTTCGTTGCTAAGGAGTAGGGTAGGTGTTGTGATATATAGATCTATTACCTTAAGGAGTAAGAGATTAGTCTTTTGCTCTAACAGTAGGATCATAAAGGGCTCGCGGAAGAGCTTTGGTGTCATCGCTGGTTTGGAGCCGGGCACTCAGTCGGCGTACCAGTTTGGAAGTGTTCTTGGAGGTCTCCTCGGGATGTGGTTAGTCCATGGACGTTATCATCGAGCTTAGTTCAGTCCTGGACAGTTCACCAGCGACGTATCAATCAGACAGAGCAAGCAACGAGTATTCACAGAGACTTCAAGAAGACAAACACCTCCACATCCCCTTACCCAAACAGGCCTACGAGCTCTCCTTCAACTTGCCCAACAACTCCTCCATACTCCCCACATACAAATCAAACGTCCCAAAAACGTCCGTAACAGGATCATGTTCCTCAAAGTCCAAGTACGCCGTCTTAAACCCCACCTTACGCGCAGCCACCAAATCCCACGCATGCGCCGCAACAAACCACCTCTCCCCCCTCCCCTCCCCCACCCCACGCGCCGTCAAATGGCGATCCGCATTCTCATAAACCCGCACATCCGGCTTCGCCACCCGAATCCCATCACAACTAACCAAGTGCTCCCCATCAAGCTCAATCCCCGCCCGCTCAAAATACTCCAGACTCGTCTCGCTGCCCCCATTCGTCACACCATACACATCCCAGCCCGCCTCCCTAAGCCCATCGAAACACTTTTTCAGCCCCTCGCGCGGCCCCATACGCTTAAACGCGCCCATGATGGCGTCGATGTCTGCGTCGGTTACGGCGTCAAGTGGCATATCGACGACGGCGCATGCACGGCGGAACGTAGACGTTAGGACTTGAGCGATGGGCACGTAGGAGCCGGCCATGCTGACATAGGTAAAGTCGCGCTGCGCGGCGTAGAACCAGGCGAAGAAGAGGGTTTTGGCGTCTAGGTTTAGGGCGTTCAGTTTGGGTCCTAGGCGCTGCTCGATGATGGCTATGGGCGCTTCGAAGCTGAAGCATGTGCCTATTATGTCGAAGGAGGCGGATTTTGGCATGGCTTGTTTTGGGATTCTGGGGGGATTCTGGGGGGTGGATGGTGTGGGGGGTTTGGGGAATTGGGTTGGTTGGAGGGGATGGGGAGGTGATGGATGAATTCATTACTCGTTGATAGACCCTTGTCGTGCTAGGTATGTGACGTCAATTATCCCGAGGTTCACCACTTTGGGGACGTTCAACCACTATCCCCTCCACCACTACAACATCGTTATCCCGCCACCGAAAGAGTAGATATCAATCGACCTGCGCAATTTGCAGCAGCAGGAGAAGGGCCTGTTAAAATCCTGTTAGTTATAACTATTACATCAATGATAAAAATATTGTAGACAACCACATAACAACATCATCGTCATCATCACCAAAAGTCCTACAAACATCTATTAACAGAGAGGAGCACAGAATTCTATATTCTCAAAAGCTTCTTCTTGCACCTCCATGCGGTATAGATGGTCATGGGAGAGCTGTATGATTGACCATCACTATTACGCATGCATCTCCATCATCATTTACAATCACCCACACCAAACCATGCGCATAAAAAAAAAGAATGGCATAGCATCTACTCTAACAAAAACCCCCATCTAACATCTTTCACACGACTCTCCCCTGGGCACGAATTTTCCCACCATGGGCCCCCCCATCTATCTCTGAATCAAGCCAGCAGCCGCAGCCTTCATCTCCGCCTCCTCATTCCTTTTCCTCATCTCACGAATCTGCTCCTCCGCTTTCCTCCGATTCTCCCGTTCCAGTTGGTCCGGCCGTCGAAGGGCAATATCCTTTGGTTTGTTATCGGAAAAGAAATACTTGAGCCCCTTCTCAATCACATAACAGGCCACAAAGTCTCCAGCCATAACCGTGGTAATCATGACCTTGAAGTCGGTTGTAAACGGCACGAGTTTGAGCTTGGTGTTGAGTTCCGGGATGAACTCGGTGGCGCAGGAGAAGGCGACGCCGGAGACGAGTACGAGACCCCAGTACATGCCCTTGTTTTCGCGGATGGATTCACGGAAGGGGCGGCCTTGGTAGTTGATTGCAAAGGTGGAGATTTGTTGGATGAGCTGCAGTAGGTAGATTGCCGAATTGAGGAGCGACGGTTCGAAATCTTTCTCGAGGTCCGGGTTAGGGTCCTTGGGCTCGACCCGCTGCACGTACTGCGAGACGTAGATGAGGGTGACGATGTGGATGGCGAACTGACCGAGGACGGAGCCTATGATGTACGTGTTGAAGATGTTGTGTTGAGGACGCTCTTTGGATAGTGCTTCGACGGTTTTGGCGCGTGAAATGGAGAGGAAACAGACGCTCATCATCATGCCTGAGATTGTGACTTGGCCGTCGCCAAACTTGATGCCGTCTAGGTAGAGGACTGACAGACTGTAGGCGGAGATCAAGCAGTTGAGCGCGAGGATCTTGTACATCTGGATTGTGGCAACGAGTGTGCAGCGTCCTTGGCGGATAATGTTCGGGATGGCAACGACGTTGGCGAGTTTTGAGGTGAACGGCGCAGCGACGGACGCGTCACCGAGCTTGATCGTCGGTGGCTCGCCAGCCAGCTCTTCCATCTCCTGTGCCATCATCTTCTCCTGCATTTGCTGGGCGAAATTGGAGGCAGCCTGTTGAGGCTGGACTTGACCAGGCTGTTGTTGAACGAGTGTACCGGTGGACGCGGATCCGTTAGCGACACCATTGGCTGCTGGGAGGAGACCCTTCCTCTTGGCCTGAGCCTCCATGGCCTTCTCATAGTGCGGATTGGTCGGGCCCGGCGGGTACAGATGCGCGATCATAATAGGGACCGGTGGTGGAGGTTGGTTGAATCGTTGCATCAAGTTGCACTGCTTTTCGTACACATTCTTCATTTGCGTGTTGCGGAAGTGTTCGCCAATCTTGTCGAGATCCTCGCGTGTGCCGTTAAGTAGAGCAACACCGATGTGCGCTTGCTTCAATGCGCCAACGTCATTCGTACCGTCACCAGCCATCAACGTAGTGTAACCGCAATCCTTGAGACCAAGAAGAATTTCCTCCTTTTGCTTTGGGGATACGCGCGCGTAGACCCAGGCGTGTCTTAGAATTTGCTTCCATCCAGGGTGGCCAGCAAACTTGGCAAGCGCGTATCCAGTGAGACAGATGTCCTTTGTCTTCAGGATCTCAGCATCCAAGGGCTTAGTGGGATCCACCGGGATACTGGTTTTGTCGTCAACACTGCGCCAAACAAGCTTCTCTCCTGTCTCATCGTTTTCTGGTGCATCAATGATGTAGCAGTCGCGGTCCACAATCTCCACCTGCCTGGCGACGTGTACAGCGGTCAGGGGGTTGTCGCCGGTGATCATGACGACGCGGTGGCTAGACTCGTTCAATGCACGGACAGCTTCGACGGCATCAGGCTTGAGTGGGCACTGGAGAACAAGAAAACCAGCAAAGTGTAGTTCAGACTCGACCTGTTCGCGCTTGAGGTCGTTGATACGGTTCTGGCCCCACTCTCCCTCTTCGGATAGGAATTTATACGCGAGGGCGAGTACACGGCCACCGTTACGAGTGTAATGCTTGAAGGTCTCCTCGTAGTGTGGTGGCGTATGGACCAGCATCTTGCGAATCGTCTCCGGTGCACCCTTGACGGCGGCGATCGTACTCCTGACCTTGCGTCCGGTCTTGGTGTTGTTGACCACGACAGTAGCGACGGAACTCTGGCGCTTGAGCGCGGAGGAGAACTGGAAGCGTCGGCGGATCTGTACGATTTCGGCGTGCGATTTGGCAGTGGTCGATGTAGCGTGGAGCGTGTCTTTGGCGCCTAGCTTCCAGCCAAGGGATTGAAGTGTTGCCTTTTCCATGGGTTCGCCGACAGTCTCTCCATCATCCAACTTGACCAAGGCATGCGCTGTGGCAAGCACCAGAGTCGTCTCCGTTCCGACGTCCGTGACCTTTGCGAGATCAGTATGCGCACCGTCGGGTCCAACGGTAGCTCCGCTCTGACCCAGCGACAGTCCAGCAATGCCATCCACAACCAAGTCCTCGCCCGTCAAAGTACCCGTCTTGTCGAAACAAGCAACGTCAACCTGTCCAGCGAACGGAATACGGAAGGGCTCCGTACAGAAGATGGCGTACTTGCTGAGTGCTGCGAGAGAAGTGTTGACAGCCAAACTAAGCTCCATGGGAAGCTCTGGAGGTACGACGCTGGTGACGATCAAGACACAGTCTAGGAGGAGCTTGTTGCGCTGGCGGTCTAGCCTGACACCCTCCTGCCAGACATACCAGGAGGCAGCCAGGGCAAAGACGGTCAGGAAGAGAATGAAGAAGAGAGCTTCGACGTTGTTCGCGGAAACGCGTTCAGTAGCGAAAATCATGGTCCTGACGAGGCTGCCCTGGTTCGTCTCGAATCCGGTCTTGATGACAACGGCGACAGCTCCCTTATCCGGTGGCGGAGTGACTCCAGACGAAAGCTTCGACACAGTGCCACCGTCTTCCTCAGCGTTACTGCCGTGCGAGACCTGCAGAACCTTGGTGCCACCCCAGAGGAACGAGTTCTTGTCCACGCCCTCGGGCTCGATGCGCGCATCCCCGGGTCGCAATTGTATCGATTCCTTGAGCACCGGCGTACTCTCTCCCGACAGCATAGCCTCGTTGACAATGGCGGAACCCTCGAGTAGGAGCATGTCGCATGCAACGCCAGAGTCTTCCTTTGTCCGGCCAGCGCTGACAACGTCGCCCGGCAGCAACTTGTCGCTCATGATTTCCTGCCATTTCTTCTGCCTGTATACCAGAATCTCGTACGGCTTGATGCTCATGCCGCGGAATTCATTCAGCGTCCTCTGCCTCTGCCACACGACGGTGCTCTCGAAAGCGACCAGCATAAACAGCGTAAAGAGCGAGTAGTACCAGTATTCGTCCAACAACCACAGCCCGACGCAGAAGATCTGGAAGACGAAGAAGGGCGCGACGGCGTGTTCCTTGAACAACTCTGTGAAGGTCGGTACCGGGATATCGAAAGCGTTGTCGCCATAGTGTTGTTTCAGGCGCTCCATCTCCGCAGGCGTCGTGAGGCCTTGCGTCTGCTGGAACGTCTTGAGCTGCGGCTTGGGTTCCGTGTCGAGAGGGTAGGAGAGCGGGGCAAAGGACCCCTTTTCGGTGTCGTAGAGGAAACGTCGCTTCTGGAAGAGGAACGAGAGGTTGGCCTTTCCGCCCACATTGTCGCGTATCAGGCTGACGATCTCAGCGGCACCGGCGTTCTTGATCGGCTGCACTTTGATGAGCTGTGCAGACCGCACATCGCGGGCCGACGTGGTGGTGAACGCGCTCTTCAGGTTCACATTCCAGTGCGTCATTAGCCAGAAAAGCGACTGGAAGGTGGTGATACTGGCGACCCAGACGAAGGTCCACTCCGACGATTGGATGTACTGCTCATAGCGCTGCGGCGAAAAGTATATGGCGGAAAAGGCGGGCCATATGATTAGGAATGGCCAGATGTATAAGTGTAACTGCAGCGGCAGCGGATTGTGCAGGCTGGCCTGCTTGATCTGGGGGTTGTCGACAAGCGGCGCCATGATTGTGGTGTCGTGTCCAGATGGACGGAGTGGACGGACGTGTTCGAACATTATCTCACTCGCCCGCGCTTTCGGTATCGCGCCGGGTGCCGTCGGCGCAGGGCGCTAGTTTTCCCGACCCACGTGGTGGAACATTCACGAACATGACTCAAAGCGGACTAGCTTCGGCCCCAGCTCACCCGTGATATTACTTATCGTCATGGTAATCGCTACAATTCAATGTACAAAGCCTGAATATTATTCGACTTTGTACACAGACACATGGTGCTGAAAGGTGGCATGGCCTGCTATGGACATCTTCACACTGCATTCAAGCGTATCGTCGCACGTCTATTTTCCCTTGTCCTCTCGCAGACTGACAATCTGGTTCAGGACAATCTTCTCCTCGGTCGATTCGATGTCGACACAGAAATAGGCCGTTCGCAACGCCTGGAACCGAATCAGAGCGTCCGAAGAACCACTCAGGTCTAGCGAAGTCTCCTTGATGAGATCCTTGATACCCCGCTCGATGACGGCCTTGTCATACACAATTTCAGAGTTGGGGTTCAGGTCGTCCGCCCAGCCGCCTGTCTTCCAGTCGAGTGTATTTGGCGATTCGGTCTTGAAGAGCGAGTTGTACAGACGCGCAGTGACGGGAACACCTGTTGTCGCGTCTACCCATTGGATGTAGGCTTTTGGTTTCTCACCGCCAGATACCTTGACAGCCTTGATTTCAATAACGTTGCCGTTCTCATCTTTGGAGAAGGACGTGGCGCGGATGGGAAATGGAACGTTGTATAGGCCGACGGCCTTGTTGGGCGCCAGGCGGAAGTAGTCGGCACTGTCCTCTTCCCTAAAGTCACTGCGATCGATGTAGACTTGGTTGCCGACTTTGACTTTTCGCTCTCCGGGTATAGTGGCCTTCGGGTCATAGGGTACGGTTATCTCCTGCTCGTCTTCGGCCGCGAAGTCTTCAATGACGACTTTGATGGGGTCGAGCACAAGCATCTGGCGCGGTACTGTTCGCTCGAGGTGTTTTCGGATAGAGGACTCGAACCGGGGAGGTTCGATCTCGGAGAGTGCATCTGTAACGCCAAGCTCATCGACAAAGTTGAGCATAGCCTTTGCTGGGATCCCGCGACGTCGTAGAGCGACCATGGTAAATAAACGGGGATCGTCCCATCCGCGAACTGCTGGTGGAATCGTCTTTGTTCCTACGGTTGTACCTTCTACCAGCTGCAGAATGCGGCGTTTGGAGAGGATGGTACCGCCAACGCTAAGACGACCGAATCTGTGCATGATCAGTATACCAAATCGTCAACTAAGGCGGGCTACTCACTCCCTCTGCATTGGACCCTTCTCCTCCGACTTGGGCATTTTCATGTCCAGCTGCTCCAGCAGCCAATCGTACGAGACACGCGACTGGCGGAATTCGACTGTGCACATGGAGTGGGTGATGCCTTCCAGTGCATCGCATATGCAGTGTGTGAAGTCGTATGTAGGGTAGATTCTCCACTTGTCGCCGGTTCGATGGTGGTGGTTCTCTTTGACAACACGATATGCGGGCAGGTCCCACATCTGGGGGTTGCCCTCGTCGGGGTCCGTCAGCTTCTGCTTCATGCGCAGAAAGGCCTCTCCAGCCTGGTATTTGCCGTCGCGCATTGCTCGGAATTCGGTGATGGACTCTGCCGTCGGTCGGGTGCGGTGTGCGCAGGCGTAGCGCTTGCCTCGATTGTCGGGTCCTCCGCGTTGGTTGTTGATTTCCTCTCCTGGCTACCATTTAGCGTTGTACATGGGTGTGAATGGATGATGCACATACTCGAGCAGTGGCACACGTATGCGCCGTCCTTGTTGATCAGCTGCTCTGCGAGTTCGTAGAGCTTGTCGAAGTTGTCGCTGCTGTAGGTGATCTTCCACGGCTCAAAGCCTAGCCACCTAACGATATCCAGGATAGCCGTGAAGTACTTCTCTTCCTCCTTCTCGGGATTTGTATCGTCGTAGCGCAGGTAACACTTTCCATCGTGATGTTTCGCAAACCCAAAATCGACAGCAATGGCCTTTGCATGTCCAATGTGTAGGTAGCCATTCGGCTCAGGGGGAAATCGCGTGCGTACGTCTGTAACGGGCTTCTCTTCGTATATGCGCTTCAACCATCCTTCCGAGAAGATACTGGTCGGCTCGCTCTTGGTCGTGGGTTTCGACTGCTCTTTTGGTCGGAGAGCGTGTTCCGCCTTCTTTGCTTTGGCCGCTGCTTTCTTTGCTGCCTTCTCCAGCGCGCGCTTCGAGGGGCCCTTCTCTTCCTCAGCGGGCGGCGCGGATGCGGTAGGTTCGGCCATGTTACGAATTCCTTGTGTTGTGCTTATCGGAGCTCGTGTGCAGCTGGAGGGGCGCTTTCAATGTTTAGGAGGGGCACTGAGTCAACGCGCTAGCAGTCATCACCAGCCTCAAACGCCACACTTGATGCGGCACCGAGATCTCCGCCTCTCGTGCGACGCTACTGCAACAACACCGCAACACGCGTTGTCCCTGATGATAATCAGCCAGATCGACTGCATCTCAGTCCAACAGCCTCAATGCATCTTTCTCCATCATGCCGCACACTTTCGATTTGACAAGTTATAAAATGCTATATAGCTGTCGAACCCGTTACGTGCGCAGCTTTTCGACTACAGAGTGCGCTGGTATCCCTTGGGCTGTCTGTCTTGATGGGTCAGAAGCTTCAATATTTATCCAATCCTTTTTTTCCCCTTGATCAATTGAGAGGCATCATGCCCCTTCATCCCTTCCAGTGCGCTGGTTGGAAATACCTACCCTTCAAGTTAGACTTGGAAGGGACCAACGTAGGAACGACAACTTCAATCAGCTCTTGAAGCCTTTGCTTCATCAAAGCTCTGCAATGTCTACCCGTTTCTCCTTGGGGATGCAACACCCCTACTATCCCCTACAAACATATGCTTAACAGCCGCCTACCCATCTTACGCCCGTTTTCCCTTACTCGACCTCGCGTTCATTATTCCAAACCCTTTTCCATACCAATGGTATCCACTAGAACGAAAAGCTATGCGTACGGAGAAGGACCTGAAGTGCTAGAGCATATTGGCTCAACTCCTGAATCTCTCAGCAACCGACGTCAAAGATGGGCCCACCTTCTTCGTTCTCAACATTACCAGCCCCTAATCTCAGAAGTGCTTGATGAGGAACTTCCCAAGTACGAGCAGAGCACCATTATCAACGTGACAGACCGAGTATCGCACATGCGCAACTGCGCACTTATCCTTGCTTCGGCACCCTCCGTCCTCATGGCCGCAGTGGACGGCAACCTCGTAAACCGCATGCTTTCAGATACCGCTTTGCAGAAGGAATACGCAGCTGTTCAGGAGCGAGCGCATCATCAGCCATCTATATACATACACCTTTTGACAGATGCGCATGGCATACCGCCTACACCGAACCAATACCTCACGATCCGTGACATGGTCAATGACTATCTAGCCCAAGAAGAAACTTCAGAACACGCCTGGCAACTAGACAACATCACGCTTCCCCCCGTAACCAAGCAAGCATCCGCAAACGGCCACCGTAAGTATCTCCACACCACCACCCGCTCCCCCAAGCGCGTAGAAACACTCCAAAATTTCTGCACAGGCGTGCACAAACGCTGGCAAGAAACACCTCCAACCCTACGCAACACCCCCTTCGCCTACCCACCAGCCGAGTGCGGCTACTCCAAAGACGCCCACGTCCGCCTCGCGCAGCACCGTGCCCACCACTCCTCAAACTACGTGATGAACCTCGTGGAAGATATAGCCACCTACCTCCACCGCACGCACATCTTCCACCAACACTTCACCATGCACCCCTTCATCATCTACCTCATCTTCCGCCCCAGCCAAGCCGCCATCGCTGAGATCTTCTGCTCTGCCCTCCTGCAAGTCTGGGTCGACAGCGGCGCCGGCTTCAATGCGTATCCTGCTGGGCGCAGCGTGGCGACGTCAAAGCGAGTCAGTTCCGATGAGTGGACTGCGCTTGAAAGGCTCGCTAGGCTTGAATCGCCGGTTGAGCGGAATATGGCGGTGCAGGTGCAACGCGCGGAAGAGTGGAGTAAGGCGCTGGAATGGGGGGATGGAGCGGTGGGGACTGAGGAATGGGATTGTCTGTAAGTGCCTCCCCCCCACCCGCGATTCCCTTTTTTTCCGAGACTGTCTTGTTGGAAGTGGGATAACTAACTATGGGTTGTGATGTTAGGAGACGGCTCTCACAACTCTCGGTTTAAAGCTTGCGATGTAACTTATTCCTCTTACCCTTTTCCCCCCCAACCGTTACCATAGTCACTAGTTTAAACAGCTACCCAGCTACTCCACCAGAAAACCCACCATCCAATCCAATCCAAATCGCGCACTCCTAGTCCCAACCAAACCTCCTACCCACCCACCGTATCGCTATCCTTCCCGAACTAATTCATTTAATACCACAAGCCCTTACCTATCCACCAACCACACCTATTCATTCCCCCCTCCTCCCTCCCTCTAGCATGACCACTCACCCCCCTCCCTCTAGCATTAAACTCTCCCCACCCCACCCAACTCCCCAAATCGAAATCCATCCAAAGTCCAAAAAAGGCAACTCCCTCACCCCCGACATCCATCGAACACAGTGCCAACTTTTTTTTCCTTTCGTTTTTTGGTATGCATATGCAGAAGACACACGTCATCGGTAGCCCGGCATGGTGCTGCAAATCTTCGGATAAAGCGGGAGTGGGGTTGGTGCCGCGCCGGGTGAATATGACGGATTGCTGGTTGTTGTTTGTGGGCAGGCGAAAAAAAAAAGAAATCAGAATTTACGCATATCTATATCTATATATTCAAACACTGTTATTTAAACTGGTTGAATGATTGGAATGGCTATGTGTATAGGTAGGATGTAGTTTCTGTGTTTGTTTTCGTTTCATGTGTTTTGTGCTATCTATCCATCCATTCTTATACTCCTACATCCCTTATCTTTATCCCCATCTATATCTACCGACCAGCCCAACCCAACCGCCCAACAACAAACAAAACAAACCCCCCTCATCCTCATCCCTCCACCCTAAACCGCCGATGCACAACCCCACACAAACTCTCAAACAAAACATGATCCTGACCCCGAACCCACTCCACAACCACTTCTCGCCCCAACTCCACGACCCGAATCCTAAATGCTAGCTCCACCGTTCGAGGCTCATGCAGCGCCATATCGACAAGCCCTTCTTTGCGTTTCCGCTCGTAGGCACGGCGGTACGCACGGCTCCATACGTTCTGGCTCGCTTCGCCGAGACCGGTTGATGCGGCGGCGTCCCACGTCCACGTTAGGTCCAGGGCGTCGAATTGGGTGTTGATGGTGTGCTTTGCGGTTTCGGGGTCCATGGTGGGTGGGAGTGGGATGGGGTATGTGGTTGGGAAGGGTAAGTATTCATTTGCGATTTTCTCGATACGTGCGACACTCTTTTTATTGTTTTCGTGTTAGTTCTGTTGTTTTCGGGATCCCCTGCTTGTTAAATTGTGGACTTACGTTTTTTGGCCGGAGGTCGGTGAAGCTCCATGCGACGATCCATCGCTTGGTGCTGGATCCGACATGGATGGAGCCGATGGCCCAGTTGGTGATTTGGTGCGTTTTCAAGAGCGTGATGATGGCTTTGGCACTGTCCAGTTTACCTAGCATGCTGGTGTACCATTGTACCTTGTCCCTGAGAACAAGACTCTCGTTGACTATGGTGGTCACGAAGCCTAGGTCGCCGCCGGGACACACCATCTCATTTTCTGACCCTGTACATACAGCGTTGGGCTTCCAGCTCTTGCCTTCGCCTTTGAGACTCGACTGCATGTCGGTGATGTCGGTAAAGAACGGAGGGTTGCAGATGGTGAAGTCGAGATGATTGACACTTAGGGCGGCGAGCGGAATGAGAGAGTTTAGCTCGGTGGTCTGAAGAAGCTTGGTACGTGTCATGAGGTTGTTGAGAGCTAGGTTGCGGGCTGCGGAGTCGAAGCTCTTTTTGTCGATGTCTGTGGCGCACATGGTCCAGTTCGGTCGCGACTTGAGGCTTAACATGGTGTAGATTGCGGACGCCCCAGTGCCGATGTCCAGGCCAACTACCCCACGATTCGGATCGTATTTGTTTCTGTAATCCGGTGAAGTAGAGTCAATGAGGGCCTGTATCCAAGCCACGTAGTTCCAGCGATTGGGAATCGGTGGGCATAGTCGGTCTCCTGGAACATCAAGCTGCAAGCCGAAATCCGTCTTTACTATCGCTTTTGATAGTGCATAGGCGGTTTCCGGATCTTGGAAGTCGAGTTTGCCGGAAGCTTTTTGCCATATCTCTTTGAAATCTTGGTCGGCCTTGGCTAGAGATTTGAAATCGACCGTGTCATACGGCGGACGCTGCGCTAGATCCATAACACGTTAAATTATCAACGTTAATTGAGTGACTGCGGTGACGATGTTGTGGTGGTGTTGAGCACGTAAAACCAGCGCTTGGTTAGCTCGGAGCACGAACCAACTTTGTGATTGGCCGATAACGACGGCAGACCGGATGGAGAGAGGAACAGGAAGGAACACGGCAGAATGTAGAATTGATATACAAAAACTGAAGAAATGGCGTCGCGGTAACTCCTGCTGACCCTTGTAACTTTATGCTGTTCTCCAACGCCAGATACCATATGCGATTAGATCAAAAAGGGTCCGTCGTATGCTCCATCTGGTTCCTGCAGTCGGACCTCTTCAAGGGAAGGCACTGTCCCAGGCTTGTAGAAGCCCAAGAGCATTTCCATGTCCTCCTCCGTCATGGCGCACAGATCGTCAAGAGAGTATTGTTCGCACACTCGAGACATCCTGCGCAAATTAGCGTCTCTTTTTCCTGTCTAGGTCTGGTGTGAACGAACCACTGCATCCGCTTTGGGCCTTCATCTATCGCAGGCGCGACCTTCCGCAGCTTCTTCCGCAGCATGCCCACTCTTTGTACAGCATTGCCAATGTTGTGTGGTAGCCCCGCTGCGATCTGCCTCCTCACGATGTTGGCCAGCTTCGGTCCATTGCCATTGGTGCTGACCATAATCTGCAACGGTCCATCGCGATGCACGCTACCAAAGTAAAAGTCGCACTCGGGCGGCACATCGGCGATGTTGGCCGCTATCCGTCTCTCCTTGCACAGCTTGAATATCTGACTGGAAGCTTCGGGATCGTCCACTGCAGTCAGGACCATGTCCACGCCGTCGAGATCGGATGGCTCGAATTTGCGGTCGACGTAATCGACCTGTTTCTGCTCTATCCGGTACGCGACCTCATCGTTGAGGCCTTCGCGTGGGGATACGACGGTGATTTTGGCGTCGGCATTGAGCACGTTCACGATGCGACCGGCAGCGACCTAGACTTTGTCAACCGTCAATACTCGGGCAGGGAGCAATCCGATGGGAAGCTTACCTCGCCGCCGCCGACGACCAACACGCGCTTATTCCGTATCTGCCATGCGAGTATCAGGGAGCCACCACCTTGGATCTCTGGGTACGGGTCTTTCATGGTGTGGAGGTGTTGCGGAGAAGAAAGCATGCAGCGCGGAGATGGTGCAATTGCTATCAGACATTCGGCGTCATTGCCAAGGCCTCACCAAAAGAAATCCGCTAGGCGAATTCGCTGTTCAGAACAGGCAAAAACATGTGATAATAATAATTCAACAGCATGCATTATCATAGTCCAATGACTGAGACTCTTAATAATCTTGGCCCTCCTGCGACCAGAGAACGGGAACGCGTCCCAAGATGCCGGCATGCAGCCCTGCAAAGTAATCCTTAGCGCGCCTCGTAACGGCGCCCGCAAGACCCACGGCTTAAGTTACCGTACGGCGGAGGCTACTGTACTCATCCCGGCCCATGTACATTCACGACTCCGCTCGACATATAAACTCCCGAACATGGCCTCCCGCAGGTCCCTGGGCGGCGGACGCGTGCTGGGAAGCGGGAGGAACCTGTCGCCCGCAGCCTCCCCGCAGCCCCCAGCCGTCCACCGCCGCAACGCCAGCCTGCTCTCGCCCTCGGAAAGCTCCGTGTCGCTGAGCTCGCAGACGTCGAATAGCCCGGCCAGCACGGCAGAGACGCGGGAGGACATCAGTAGCAAGGTGCTGCTCGGGCCGAGTGAGAATGCCGCCGCGAGCGCATCCAGCAGGCTCGTGTGCCCGATATGCAACGAGGACATGGTGGGTCCAGAGCACCTGCTTGCCGTATGTACAGTGAACTGATGTCCCAGGTCACATTACTACAACTCAACAGGCACGACGCCCCCACATCACCTTAGCATGCTAGTCCTAACCAGTAGCAGACATCTCGACGACAACCACCAGAACCTGGTCGTCGAGGAGCAGGATGAGGTCAAGAACTGGTTCGAGGCGCAGATGCACAAGGCAAAGAAGTTCCAGCCGCTCGCCGTGCTGAACCAGAAGCTGAAGGGCCTCGATGTGTTCGAATCCAACGATGCTGCTCCCCCGCCGCCGCACGTCTCGCACTCCGCGAGCAGCTCGGCTGCCTACGCCGTCCACGAACCCGCCCCGGTGCGCCGAGATCCCGAGGAAGAAGTCTCGCGAGCGCATTGGCAGAGGCTCGGATACCACGATGTATGCTCCGACCCGCTGTGTGCGAGGCCAATCACGGGATCGCAAATGGCTCTGGGTGGCAGCCAACCGGCCGTGAACTGCAGGCAGTGCGGAAGGCTGTTCTGCGAGGAACACACCATGTACCAGATGAAGCTGTCACGCCAGGCCAAATACGATCCTGTACGGGGTATCTGGTGCCGCGTGTGCGAGACGTGCTACAAGTCAAGAGACGGATACAACGACCACCACGGATTGGAGCGCGACCACTTCGAAGAGTTCGCCAAGATTCGACGGAAGCGGGTGGACAGGGAACGCATGGAGGTCAGCAGGCTGGAGAAGCGCCTCACCAAGCTGACGCAGCTCCTTGCGAATCCACCACCGCTGGAAGAGACGCAGGCTACAGGCAGCTGGTTTTCGCTATCCGGGGCTAAGAACCAACGCAAGGCGCTGGAGCAGTCCATCATCACCTGGGAAGACGATGCAAAGGTCCCGAATTGTCCATTTTGCCAGCAGGAGTTCTCCACCTACACGTTTAGAAGGCATCACTGCCGCATGTGTGGACGCGTCGTCTGCAGCGACCCCAAGACCGAGTGCTCGACCGAGATAGGCCTCAATGTCGCTGCAGATGCACAGAAGACGGAGAAGGGCCTTACCCAGCTGAGCATCGACGTCCGCATGTGCAAAGACTGTCAACACACACTGTTCGCTAGAGCCGACTTTGAGCGTGAACTAGCCGACAAGCCCAAAGACCAGCGCGCGTATGAAAACCTGGCGCAGTTCGAAAGAGGCATACGCATGCTTCTACCTCGCTTTCACAAGCTTCTGCAGGCCCTACAAGACCCAGACAAATCACCTACCCCTCAGCAACTGACAGATGCCACCAAGGTCCGCAAGAGGCTCATGGATGGGTTTGCGCAATTCGACGTCGCCGCGAAACGAATACGCGACCTGCCGACCGACTCGCCCACGCAAAAGCGGTTGCAGAAGGCAGTTTATCAACAAGCTTACAGTTTTCTAAGCCTCCACATGCTCCCATTGCGGTCACTGCCCAAGATTTTGAAGCATGCTGCACCCCAAGGCCGACCTAACGGAGGTAGCGCCCTTGCATCTATCAAGTACAATGACCGATCCCCCGGTAGTGTAGTTAGCAGCAGTGACGTCTCTGCCATGGAATCCGAAGAGAAGGAACTACGCGAGCGCTTGATCGTCCTCGAGGAACAAAAGTGTGAGTAATGTTGTCCGAGTTGTAGGTGAGGGATATACTGACATGGTACACCAAAATGTAGTCATGGTCTCCGAAATGGTTGCTGATGCCACGAAACACCGAAGATTCGACGAAGTTTCTAGCTTGGCGCAGAATTTGGAAGACTTGAATAAAGAGATTGATCAAATCAATGGGCAGTTGGGTCAGCTCGATTTCGCTAGCGTGTACCAAGGGGGTTTGGCTAGTCCGTTACCGGGGTGAAGACGCGGAATCGCAGTTTGCCGCGACTATTCATCGACTTATCCATATGAGGGGGTTGAAACTTCGATTTCATGAGGGACTTCAGGGACTGGTTCCGCGCTACACAACGATACGGAAGGAAACCCCCTCGACTGCCTCCCAACGCACGGCAGATTCATGCCACGGGACTTCTACCACCCCACAAGATTATTTTTGGGCATAAATAGCTGCAATGCTGTTAGTCAGGATATAACGCTACGCAGTATTGCAGTGGCGGAGGCAGTGACGACGAACAAACACGAGCCTAGCAGGTCTTGGTCTACCATGTGCACCACGCATCTATGAGCAACCCCTTTGCGTGTGCAGAGCACCAAGCAAGTCTCATACTAAACCTGCATTTGCTGTGTCGTTCCGTGAACACGCACCGTTCAAAATGACGGACGTGATTGGCAATCCTGGTGTGACCCAGTGTCTTGACGAACAACGATTTGATGCTTACACTTAGATTTCACATCACTGGACCACCAAAATTCTTCACAAGGGTCATCAACACCATCCTTCCCAACAGAACCACGGTACTGGAACTACGTACCAAACATACCAAGGAGCAAAGTACAAACCGGCTGGCCGCTCCCTGGCCATGCTTGCCTGTAATATCTTATCTCACCCCTTTGATCATCGTCTGCCAGCTAGCAACTATGTCCATGTACGTCCGAGCCTATGTGCTCGCAACCCGTGCCCTTGCTAACAGTATCCAGCCACTTCGAACAACCGCTCGACTACCCTGCCGCCCTCTTGACCAAACGTAGCTACCCCCCACAGATCCTCTACGCCGTGATCGTGGATGGGATAGGCCCGTACGAAATTCGCGCAGCACAGGAATTCTGGCATGATGCTATCACTAAGCAAAATATCGAAGCGCATCTCAGGCACACGTCGCCATCGAGCTTCATATCCGTATATGAAAGTGAAGCGACGGCGCTCAAACATTGTCCACAAGGAGACCAACAAGGTGCAGAAATGTTGTTGATTCATACCATGTGCTTCACTCCGGCCTGGAGGGATGGCAATCTTCCTGTGTGGATGGAGGACTCTCAGAATGAGAACGTGCTATGGATATGTCTTGATGAGCTCAAGATTGTGCTCGGTATAAATGATAGTGAGGGTGAGAAAGGGGAGTGGCTTGCTTGCGGACGCATCCTCATGGCCAGTGTAATCAGCCATACGCTTCTCGCGACCGAAAGGCCATCAACGCCAGAGCAAAGCGTCTTTGCTGCAGACCAAGAAACTACCGAGAAGGAAACTAAGCGGTCCCGTCGAAGGGACAAGGAGCAACGTTCCCATCATCATCATCATATTCAACCGCCAACAATACCCATCCGCTCCTCCTCCCTCTCCGTCAAACGCAACACTTCCTCTCGCACGAAGGACGACGAGTCTAAACTTAGCGTCACCACAAGAGACGCAAGGATAAGTCTTACTAACGCGAATCAGCACTCGGCAGCGTCACTGATGAAATACGCGTTATTGGTGGCACATGGGAAGAGGCTAGAAGCCGAGAAGACGTGGCTACTCGACACGACGCCTCCAAGTCGAACAGCCAACATCGACGACGATGAAGACGGCAAGACGTCCGTATACGAGCAAGACTACCCATCCGACGTGAACACCATAGCGTGGTCCCACATGACCCCCGCCTCGTCATCGCCCCGCGCATCGCCATCGAAGCACAAACGTACCACTGTGCCTGTGGCCGACAAGCAGCGTCGCGAATCCAACCACGACCAGGAGTCGGTACACCAGCAGCAGCAGTCTTCAAGTCGTAGCACCCGCTCCGGCGCTCCATCGCCCTCTGCATCCCTCTACGACTCAACACCACCACCAATACCACCACAACGGCCCCGCTCCCGCCACGCCTTACTGCTAGAACTTCAATCAGATGAAGATTCCATTCTACGCGAGTATGCGCGCGTCAGCCTCCAGGAACCAGATGCACTCGAACGTGCTCGGCGCGAGCGTGAACAGGAGCGTGAGCACGCGGACAAAGACACCAACAACAACAACCCTTCGTCACACACAGCCGCGTCGACGTCCACAACACCCTACCAGGAGCCACCACCCACCTCCATCAGCAGCAGCAGCAGCACTACAACACCAACACCCACACCCATAGTCCCCCCCGCCATACCAACCACCCCAATGCCAACCCCACACCCCACCATCGAACAGCCTCACACCCACCCACTCCCGGCACACCACCAATCCACCACCTCCTCACCATCCCATCCTCTACCACCACACATCTCCACCCCACTCCAACGCTCACCCTCCCGCAGCGAACCATTTCTAGCAAAACGAAAGGAATGGAGGGATAAAGGACGCGAGTTCCAAATGAGGCTCGTTGAGTTGAGGGAAAGACAGAAGGGTGGTGGTTCTAGTTCTGGTTCTGGCAAGAATGCGAGTGGACCCGCAAACGCGACCGCGAACGGGAGGGATGTTTGGGAAGAGGCGGGGCGGCGGTAGTGTGAGGGTGGGGGGTTTAGCTAAGAAAAATCTCGAGGTGGTATGTTGGGGTTGGTGGGTTTGGGGGTGGGGAGGGTTGAGTGGGGGTTCGTGGAGAATTCAGTGCGAGTTTGGAAATGGATGGTGTAGTTGCTTGTTTTTTTTTTGGCTCTGGGTGTGCGCTGGGTAGGGTATAGATGATGTAATTATTTTTATTAACTAAACTATCTATAACTACAGTGAATGATACAAATGTAGATACTCAAAATATATCCTTCTCCTTCTTCTCCCCTCTTCGTACCCGAACTATCACCCGAACTATCCGTCTATCCCGATACTATGCTATTCAACTTAGTCCTCGCCATAGCTATCCATATACACATACAAAACACATACCCGACCTATCCTATGTCATCCATCCTCCCTCCCTACTAAGCACCACCCCCAAATTTCCCCACCCCTCCCCGCACCATCCCTAATACGTTCCCACCCCTTTACCACAACCCCCACCCCCCAATTCGCTCCCCACCCCATCCCACCAATGTCTCTCCCATCCATCCTCTCCCATCCCCTCAAAACGTACACCACCCCCATTTCCACTCCGAGCCTCGGATTCGTAATACGAGCGCTACGATTAGAGAGATTCTTCGGTAAAAAATCTGGATACGGAAACTATGTTTCGTGCCCGAACGAAGAACCATGGGTCGGCGCCGCACAGAAACGAGAAAAAGTTTTTGACTGTTAGGTTTTTATATATAAGAGTGCTTTCTTCGTTCTGGCTTTGTATATGCTACATTTATACGAAACGAGCATCAACGAAACGACCATCCATCCACGAAACGACCAACAAAACCCGCCCAACAATCCATACACACACACCGATCCCAAGAACTACATTCACATCCACGAAACCACCAACGAACCAACCCCCCAAACAACCGAAAATGTACCCCACCGCCATCTACCTCCTCCTAACAACCCTAACCCTAACGGCACCCCCGACAACCGCCTTAGCCCTCCCGTGCCAAAGCGGAAACCGAGCATATTGTGGACAGAGGGTCGAGGCTTGGAAGTGCGAAGATATGTGTGAAGCGGGTAGATGTGTGGCGACTGGGGATGGCGATTCAAAGGGTGGAGTGAGGATGGAGATGGCTATTTGTCTGTGTGGGCCTTTTTGTTAGATGGGAGAGAAGGAGGGCAAGTTTTTCGAAGTGGATGAAGTTGGATAGAAGCACGAAGAGAAAAGGGATGGATCTCTTTTGTTCAAAAGAGGAAAGGTGAAGGAAGTGATGTGTCCAAATGTTACTAAAACATGGATGGACAAATGGGTAAGATATGCCCGTCTCTATGGAGCTACTCGGAATCGGTTGTAATAGAATGAGCTGTGTTGCTTGACACGTATGCTCATTCCCGTCATGTGGTTCTCCTTTTCAGGCAGGACGCCCATACGTACTTGATAGTACCTACCTACCTATCAGCAGTAGCATCGCAGACCGCGAGCCCACGAGAGAAACCCCCCTAAACAATCTCCTCATCCCAGAAAAAGCCTTTATCCAACTCCTCCGCCGAACCCTTAGCCATCGGCGGCGCCCTCTGAAGCGGTTTCCTCGCCGCACAAAGCGGAGCGAACCCATCGCCCTTGACACCTTCCCTCACCGCCCGATTCGCACGATGCAGCTGGCCACCATGTAAATTGCCCTTGAGCTCCTCGCGGCTGTCGACCTCTGCTGTCGTGAACTTGAATGTGTTCCAGGCAAAGACTTGGTCCTCGAGCCCTTTGGGTGCCCGGCCGGTGGGTGCGACGACGGGCTGGGCGGCGTAGAGGGCGAGGTCGCGGTCCCCGATTGCGGCCGTATCTTGGTCGAAGCGGGCACGGCCTAGGTCGGCGAGCTCGACGGAGCCGTGGTAGAAGGTGGCTTCTTTGGGGGAGGGGGGATCACCGTTTTTGGGGTTGTTGGGGTTGGACATGGTGAGTGATTCGGTGGTGGTGGAGGAGGACTAGCAGGCTTGATTGTGAGGGGTGTGAGTTGATGTTGATGGAGTGTTTTGGGGCTTTGTTTCGTCTCTTTGGGAGAGGATTAGTAGCTTCAGGGCTGGTTGGCACAGGTGAGAGAATGCTTACTGTGAAGGTGGTTGACTCTGACGGGGTTGTGCCGACTTGTGCTGGTTCCGAGATCGGCTTCTGATAATCGTCTGAAGGGTCCTCTAAGCGAGCCAATGGAGAATAGAAAAGCAAGTGAAGTTTGATCGTGGTAGCGTATTCAAGTTTTGAGATCGTAGGAAGCTTCCATCTTCTCCACGTGTAAGGTGCACCACGTTCTCGCATGGCACGATCTGCATGCAATCATGACGCATGTAGATTTGACCTTTACTTGGAGGAGCATTGAAGCACGTGCTCCACACATTCAAACGCCTTGTGCGACGAAATGAGTCGGCCAGTGTACTGCGAGCCGCTTCCCCGACGCGAGAATGCTCAGATCCTGGCGCATGACCTGACAAGCAATGATGAAGGTGATACCAGGGAATCGATTGGACTTCTAGAGAGGTATGGTAACGCGTAACATGCTTGTGAATCCTTCAAGCATGTGAACGATGTAGTGAGGCTGACAACAACAGAACAATGTAGGTGTTTGAGGAGTGGCGAACTGGTTCCAAAACTAGTAGTGACGATGACTTCTTGAGATACATCCTGCTAAACCTTGTATTGTTTGATTAGTCGCACCAACCCGGAATTACGGAAGACAAGACTTTCATATCAGGTAGACGCTTGATTTGGTAAGACGTTTGAATCTTGATTTGGCTTTAGTTCTCACGCCCTCCTCGTGTGTAGCAGCGTCGTTTTGCTCTATGGACGCTAAGATGATGCATGCAATCAGTACGAGAACGCCTCCTCAAAGAAATCTATGCTGCGTACGACGACCCTACGCCTTACAGCTGCCCTGACACTCCCGCTTAACCCGGTCGGTCCACACACTGAGACCGCCATAGCACCAACTTGTGCCAGTGCTTCTTCGTCTATGAGTTCCTGCACGTCGCATCTTTGCGGTCTGGCGTCCAGGTAACCGGGTAGTGATTGGCCCTCTAGCTGGAGCGAAGTCATCCTGGAGACTTGGAGACGTATGCGAACTATGTCATTGAAGTTCTGCATTGCTGCAAGCTGCTCCAGCCATGGCAGAACCCAATCCAACACGGTTAGATCCGTTATGCACCAAACAAGTAAAATTTGCCGAGTGGCAGCCGTACTGCTGTTGTGCGCGTCGACCAAGTGTCGTACATAGGACAGCTGGTGCGTGATACCTACGCCACCGGCAAAAAGTACGACCGTCCCATACGAGTCAAACGAGTGGCGGCCGCCATATGGTCCTTCTATGGCCCCCCATAGGTGCGCCTGACCGCTCTCTGATTTCGTGGCCAAGTTGTAGAGAGACCTGGTCATTCCCCGGCGGGAGCGGATGATGCATGATATTGCACTAGGCCCATGGTTGACCTCCAGGTCATCGGTTGTGTATGGCAACTTCTCCGATGAAAGCGTGCCGAATGACTGGGACCACGCTACTGAGAACGGATGTGACCCAAATGGTGCGATTCTTGGCAGGTAGATATGAACGTGTGATCCGGGGTTGGCGTTCCACGATCGGGGAAGCGTAAAGGTGACACGAGTCGCTTTGCCGGGTAGTGCTTCCAGTTCGACACGCGTCCAATGTCGTCGTCTCCACGAGAAGTTATAGAAGAGTATGCGAGCGGCGCGGACCAAGAACTCTACCGCGAGTAAGGTGATGATCAAGTATATCCAAGGAAGTTGCGGAAGGGCGTGCTTTGCCAGATGGAAGTACACACCGGATAGCGACACGAAGATCCCGATGCGATGCAAAGTAAGGAATGTTTCGTAAAAGGCGTGCCGTAACGGGCGGATGGAGTGGATCATGAGCAATCCAAACGTGATCAAAGCTACCAAGCCAAACTGATATGAGGATGAGCGCCGCAAGAGCCAGCCGATGCTATGCCAGCCGCTCTTCCCATTATACTCGACTTGGTACGTGTTGTACAGGAAGGCGGAAGCGTGACCAAGTGACTCCAGCACGACAAGTCTCGCTGTCCATCGATGGAAAAGGTTGAATGTGTCGTAACTGACATGGAGTAGCCATATCATAGGATTGTTTCGAAGAGCGAAGAGTACCGTAAAGATCAAGTTGAAGGCAGCAAGGACACCGCACCGTCCACGAAACTCCACAAGCATCTCGAGGCGTGGCTGTGCCGGTATGACTAAGCAATACGTGATGTTGCTCAGAACATACAAAAGGATCACCAACAGTCGCGGAAGGGTAAGCTCGACGGCCAGACTGGTACTTCTTGAGCTTTTGGTCCGGCGTTGTTGATGTGTCAATCTGTAGAAAAAGTGTCGCTTGAGTAAACTCCACCAAGAATGGCGGTCCTTTTTCCAGAAATCCTCTCCGCGGCACGAGGTAATGGCCGAGACCCTTCGTCTATCGTTCCTGATGGAAACTAATATGCGCAAGGTCAGAGCGATTATGGTAGGTGCCAAAGCGGTTGCAAGCAGAATGTTGGCGAAGAGATAGTTGGATGCTTGATCGACGCCGGCAAGGCCATGACTAAACCTGAAAGGATCGTGGCTCGAATTTGATTCGGTAGGATGTATGTCGTCAATGTTGGGTATGTATGGCGAGGGAGACGGCCGTTGGGGGGGATCCATTGCTCGTTGGTGATATGAAAAGGCTTCTGAATGGCTCTGACACGAAACTGGATCAAAAGAAGATTTCGGGGTGCTCTTATACGTTTCGATGATCACAACAGTTTCTGCAAGGAAACATACGATGCCTCGTTGCGAGGCATTATAGCCGTACATCGCCAGGCCTCTTTGCTGGATTATAATGTGGCTGACCTCCTTTGACGTTCTAGTATCCGTGCGGATCAAAAAATGTGGTTGACTGGGTAGTCAATCGGTCGGATGTATCCGAAGTTGAGACCCAGCGGCCGTTTGATAGGATGCCTGGATGCCTCACAGACTTCGCTTGATCGGATCCTCCGATAGTATGGTTACCGTGGGTAACATCGCCATGCAGTAGCCCCTTGGCTACACTGCGGCTCTTGTACGACAATCAACAGTGAGCGCCAGAACAGCCTCCCGATGGCGAAGGAAAGAGAATGCTTGCATTTTGTCTGAGACCGAGACTACTTACTTCACGCAGATGAATGGGACGGAGAAAGAGCCCGCTAAACAAGGCAGCTGGAGGCTGAATGATGCGTCTGGGATTGGATCGTTCCCGCTTACTGTGAAGGCAAAAATCAAACCCGGGATGACGAGAAGAGTAAAATGACCTCGGTCGTCGTAACCATATCAGGAACCATGGTTGTTAGTGGTGAAGTTGTCATCCTTGTTGAGTTCCGGTGAACATCAGTTGAAGCCAGGCGTTGACCCCGAGTCCGTAACTAGCTAACCATGGTAGCGGTTCAGACGAGACTGCGGTTCACCGGCACACAATGGTGTCATTGCTAGTTCGCCTTTTTAGGGTAATGTGGGTGCGGTAGAGAGCTTTCGATTGCTAGATGTTTATGATGATCGGGGTGACCAGATCTCGCGGAAGAAGACGGGGTTCCGAGCACTTGGAAAGCCAGTGGGTCATCTACCCCGTCGTCAGCGGCACACATCGATCGCTGCCTAGACTGGCTATAGATTTGGTACCTTGTCTTTCGTGCACCTTGAGGTCTATCCTGACACGAACAAAAGCCTATCGCAATGGACATTGACGCCTTTCAAAGATGGCGCGATAGTTGGTATCGGTGGGAAGCCACGTATCGGCAGAGATTCTCGTCTCGGATTTGAATCTGAGTTTTAGCTCTTCGACTTGCCATCCAAAAGCGCTCATTTCTTTTTGCTGTATTTTCTTTTTCCTGTGCGATTTATGCTCAATATTGAGCTGGTGACTCCAACGTATAATGACTGGTGCTCGTTCAAATCTATCCAATCGATATAGGATCTCAGCTGACCATATACTGTCAGTTACAGTCGCATACTAGCGAAAAAGGGTTTTAGAAACTTGGATTGTAGTACCGATCCCAGCCTTTGCTCGGATATCGGTATGATCTCAGATCAGGGTCTCGATACGATTAGAGGTAACCTGAGGATGTAACAACGGCATAGCTGGTGATTCCGCCGATCGAATCGAAAAATGTGTCATCTGTGGTACCTCCAGTAACGAAGTGAATGTCGCCGTTGAGGTCGCCGGGTAGCCGCTAGAACTCGGCGAACATGTGCATGGCGGCGAGAGACAGGATAGGTTTCATCACAGCAATATGCGGGTAGTTGCCAGACAGGTAGGTCTTCTGTGGTGGTGAGGTCCAGATCCAGACGCGTTGGCATACCTATGGTATTTGGAGTTTTACGCGGTCACGGTCCTCGGATATGCCGAGTGCCCCCACCCTCATAGACCCGGTGGGGTTTAGTTCAGGACTGCAAGCTGCAAGCGCTGTGCTCGCAAACCTCCCCAACTAGTGGCTAGAAGTCTACGGGTCGCGCGTTCGCTCCCCCGTGAGTCGTTTCTCAAACTTCGTCCGCATTTTGCTTTGATTACGTGAATGCTTCCACGCTGCTAAACCTCAACCACCAAGATAGGAATATTTCACAAATCGAAATATCTTCAGCAATAGCCTCAGTGCTAAACTAACCAAACAACTCAACATCCTTTCTCAATCCCTTGTTGCCCGTACCCATAGCTGATTGGCCTCCAGAATGACTTGCATCGCACTCAGCAGGAGCTGAAAAATGCGAAGATAAACAGGACGACGGGGAAGAAGCGACTAAAGTATGCACCGTAGGCGATTCGAAACGATTGAGATGTTATCGTGGAAGGTGCAGATCGGAGTGAAAGTTTAACGCATCGATCTAGATGAGACCATAGGGCCAGTGGAGGAGATGAAGGCCACAAAGGCTTCGAAGGAGCTGTCCTCGAACGATGCGAGGAGGCCGTGCCGGCGAGCTAGGTGGAAGGCTGATCGCAGTTGGACGAGGTTGGCATGCGTCTTAGGGAAGCCTACGAATGTTGCTTTTAGTCGTTCTCGCTCTTCACCGGAGATGGAAGTGTTTGAAGGGTCGAATAGGTATTCCCAGAACGCGTAGGAAGTCAAGTACGCCGGCAGAAGTTTCATGTAGATGACTCCATCCCTCCACGTATGTACCGAAGGGCCTTCCGTGACTTGGATCTTCCGCGCGAGCACTGCATGGTGCGTTGAACTCACCACGTCCGGAGTTGGGCTTGCCCACTATAGCTTCTCTCCAAGTCGGTTCATCTTAGGTGCATCGAAAGCAATCAGACAGTATTGAACCATCCCATTTGAGTTAGTCAATCGTAGGCGAGGTGGACCAGGCAGTCGTTGATCAGGACCATGGCTGCGAAGATGTGAGGCTTTTCCTGGTGCTTGAATGTGTTCTAGCTCTCCACAAGGCTGATTATATTTCTGGAATTGTTGCTTCCACGCCTCGTCGGCTACGGTGTCTGCTCGGTTGTGAGAATGAGCCTACCAATTTCGGCGATGTCGAGGCAGGCCTGATCTGGTCCTGTTCAGCCATGATCGTGGCTGACGAGAAGTAGCACCGATGTGCGCATGCCTTGCAATTGAGAGTACTCCGTAGTGAGGAGTTCGGAGCAATTTTGGTTTGCGAATGCGAGATTTACGATCCTCCTGGCCTCTACTCAGAGCTCTAGAAATCCATAGAGACTGCTAGGGAATGCGTTAAGGTTAGACTGCGCGACCGTTCGCGCTTTCACATGCTTCATGTCCCTTTCAAGCAAAACAGAGTACCACTCACGTCAAGCATGGAACCGCGCAAACTCATGCGTATACTATTGGAAGCATGTAGGCAAGCTCATGGAAATATTGAAGACAGCGAAACAGAAACATTTGGGGATGAGGCTGTTACTTACTAGGTAAGAGTAAACGTGATTCTAAGAAAAGACGAAACGGTGACATCACACAAACCCAACCGCACCTGCCACTGCAATTCCAAATTTCTTCGACATCTTCATTTTACTTCACTTTCGCTGCGTCCATTTCCTCCCCCAACTCTTGATTAGTATCGCATGTCGCATTGGAAATTGCCAGCCCAGCGTCTGCCTCGTTCGTCGCTGCGCCGCTCAGCGCTTGTGCTGCATATACATGGCGAAGCAAGCAACCACGCCGTAGATACCGGCAACCAAGCTAAGGCACATATGCGGCAAGGCAGTTTCTTAACTGCCGCAGCCTCACCCTTGGGTCCATGCGAGAGCATTGAGATACCTTCGCTGCACGCAGGATATGCGATTGCACTTCGATGATTGTCGCGAGATGACATCTTGCGGCAGAATGCTACGATCAGATACTCCGTAACTAGGGGAATTTTCGCTTTCTCGCAACACCTTTCGCAACTGGACATACTGTGTAATAAGCCTCACGGAAAATAGCAATTGCAGGGAATCACTGTGCCGCAACGCGCTGCTGTTCCGACTGAAGACTCGGTTCGTTTCCATCCGGCCTGCAAAGCGGTCTTTGGAGGTGCAAGCACAAAGCTCGCAAGGCACTTTTTCCGTGCAATGGCACACGAGTTAAAAACGCACAATACTTAATTTTCGAATTAGGCTAACTATCTGTTGCAGGCAAATCTTCCAGTCCAGTCCAACTGGTGGTTTTGCGGTGCCGCATGCAGCACACATCAATCCTACGACCCTTCGCATGAATAAGGGAGGTAATGACCTATTAAGACCTAAGAGCAGCATGGCTTGTTTAATAATAATAAGAGGAGGACCGGTCTCTTTTGTTTCCAGAAATTGTGCGACGTGTTCATGTTTCAAGGAGTCTGGGGCATAAAAGGAACGAGCAGACCCAATGGGAGACCTTGCTGTCCGTTTTTCCGGGAACATGTTCGCTGACTCTTTGGGTGTGCACGGCCCCATCAGCAACCAGAGTCTCGCCTTGCCGCATGAAGATGGCACAGTTTCAAAACTCATGCAGAGCTGTGCCCTGCCTGCGCCACTTTGCAGGACACTGTTGGTGGTATGCGCGACACGCAGAGTGTGGTTGGACAAGAGACGCGAAAACCAACAGCGAACACAAATCGCCGCCTATGAAACCGCGGATAATACAATGCCTCGCTGCAAATATGTAGCGAAGCGGTCACAAGCGGGTACGGTAAGTGTGGTGGCGGATATTCGCAGCCCCGCGACCCCTGGACGTGATTACGAGCGGCCCCAGGCTGCCCCTGGGCAACATATAATTACCGGGAGGGCAGGTCATAGATCGGCATAAACATAAACGCCTTTTCATCGCCTGGTACTGTCCTTGGTCACTCAAACATTGTTTCTTTCCCACATCATCTTCAATCCACTTCTTACACGCGGGCCGAACATTTGGACTACCAAACATTTATACATCAAACATTCCTACTTTCTCTGGCTACCTTTACCGACTCCAACAACAATGTCGTCCTACTCTTCACAGCCATCTAGCGGCCTCCCCAGCTACCCACGAGCCAACCTCCAAATGCTTTCACGACTTGACACATCATTCTCCTCCCACTCGCCAGAAAGACCATCACCCTACTCCAGCACATCCGAAAAGCAATATCGGGATAGCCCCGACATCTTCGCCAGTGCTACTATCCCTCTCAGCCCGGCATCGACATCATGGTCACCACGTAAAGAGAACCCATACGCAGGCCTCGAGCCACGGAAGCGCAACGCTTTCGCGCGACTATTCTGCTGCTTGGGTCGGGAAGAACGTGCACGGCGGCGCGTGGTTTGGGCGACGGAGTTTGAGACGGTTGGGGATAAGGTCCACTGGTCAGAGTACTAGGAGATGGCATCAGCATCTTCAGTGCATCCTATCGCCTACACATTGTTCCGATCATCGGTACATGGCCAACACGTTTCGGAGCAACACATACCCCTACCTCGATGGACGGAGCTACGAAACATTTGACAGCCCCCCTCTTCTACCACAAACCCGGATGCTTCCTCGCCGGGTCGCGGAACCACCATGGTGCGACCATGCACCTCATACGTCCCTCGCGACATTTTTCATGTTCATGTTATATCGGCTTATTTATTCCCTTGTTGCAAGCGAAAGCCTTCATTGTTTCTTTTGTTTGGGTAGATATTTTGAAGCGATAATTTCTTACTGAGCGACGGCGTTGGGGTCTCGTTCTATTCTTGTATATATTGCAAACCAGAGATGATTTTTCAGCCAAAGGTGCTGACTGTAGATGGATACAAGATCCAATGCTATTATATCACACCTGTCTACCGCTTTTTTTTTGGACTTTGGCCCCTTGTCTTCATGCTCTTTCCATCCAAATCGTCCCATCGCAACTTTACGTTATCCTCAATATTTTGTAGTTATGCGAAAAGACTAGAATACATAGTTACTACTTGATCAATTCGTGGAAATGGGGAAGCATGTGTGCGAACGCGATGCAACGAAATAATCCGGAGAGAATGGGGTGTCACGCAGGCAACTTGCTATATCCGCACTCCATCGATGCCTTGCTTCGTTTCGCCACTTGACCAATTCTTTCATTGAGTTGTTGATTTTTTCCAAGTTTCTTCACTTTGCGCAAGTGTTACTGTGAAGTTGAGAGTCAAGCACCCCCGCGGGTGGGGTGTGCTTAGTGAAGGCGGCTGTCAGCCGTACCCCGTACCTAGCTCCGACAAGCAGCCGAAGAAAAGCACTGACGGCAACAATTCGCAAAACCTCCCGGTTCTTTCCTACACCGCCTAACACCCACCCAGTCCAACCCACGCTCAATTCCTTCACACCTCACATCACAGATATCATGTTCGCTGCTAGGCAAGCATTTTCCCAGGCCCAGCGCCGCGCGTTCTCGGCCTCGGCCCGCCAGGTATGCACATTCCCGGCGTATTGCGATTGCGATTGCGATTGCGATTGCTTTTGGTGGAGGGGCGGCGGGTCGCCATGGAGAGGGTTTATTGTAGGGAGGATGCTGATGGTACATGTTGCAGTCATCCAAGGTCACTGTTCTCGGTGCCGCTGGTGGTATTGGTCAGCCGTTGTCGCTGCTTCTCAAGCTCAACCCCAGGGTTAGCAAGCTCTCACTCTACGATATCCGCCTAGCTCCCGGTACGCCCCAATCGGTTTCTGTACATCATCTACGGACACTAATGGATAATTTGTAGGTGTCGCTGCCGACATTGGCCACATCAACACCAAGAGCGAGGTACGACGCGCATCCCGAAGTCGCCCGCGAACAAGCCGCTGATAGACAAAAAGGTTACGGGCCACGATGCCACTCCCTCAGGTCTCGCCGAGGCGCTCAAGGGTGCTGAGATTGTCGTCATCCCCGCTGGTGTCCCCCGCAAGCCTGGCATGACGCGTGATGGTATGCAATGAAGGCTAAGAAAAAAGCTGGTGGCACCATTAACCAGTGTACAGACTTGTTCAACACCAACGCCTCCATTGTGCGCGACTTGGCCAAGGCTGCCGCCGACCACGCCCCCGAAGCCAACATCCTGATCATCTCCAACCCCGTACGTCGAAACGAGTCAAGCGCAGGGGAGGCAGAATATTGATGCGTGTGCAGGTCAACTCCACCGTTCCCATCACGGCTGAGGTCTTCAAGTCCAAGGGCGTCTACAATCCCAAGCGCCTCTTCGGTGTCACCACCCTCGACGTCGTCCGTGCCTCGCGCTTCATCTCGCAGCTCAAGAACACCGACCCCGCCAACGAGAACATCACCGTCGTCGGAGGCCACTCGGGCGCCACCATTGTTCCCCTCCTCTCTCAATCCGGCTACAGCCTCGAGGGCGAGCAGCTTGACAACTACGTCTACCGCGTCCAGTTCGGTGGTGACGAGGTGGTCAAGGCCAAGGATGGCGCTGGCTCTGCCACCCTCTCCATGGCCATGGCCGGTGCCCGTTTCTCCGAGTCGCTCCTCAAGGCTGCCCAGGGTCAGAAGAACGTCATCGAGCCTACGTTCGTCGACTCGCCTCTGTTCAAGGACCAGGGCTGCGAGTACTTTGCTTCCAACGTCGAGCTTGGCCCCAACGGTGTCGAGAAGATCCACCCCGTTGGCAAGATCACCGACCACGAGCAGAAGCTCCTCGATGCCTGCGTTGCTGACCTCAGCAAGAACATCAAGAAGGGTGTTGAGTGGGTCAAGCAGAACCCATAAATTACTTGCATGAGTAAATAATGGGTTCTGGAGTGTACACTATGGGCTATGGACTTGGACTGGGTTCTTAGGTGTCTCAGGGTCGTGTGCCATTTCAGCGACTTGGGGGGGATGTGTAGATTTTGATTTGTACCGGTACCTTGGTGCCAAAATTAAAGCTCCTCTTCGCTTCTCCGCTCACTTGGCTGTTTGTGTCTCTATGCTGTGAATCGCAGAGAAGACTCGTACGAGCTCGTGCATCTAGATCAAATATGGTGAACACTGAAATCTATCTACTAGCCAAGGTCCCTCGGCTTGTGTCTATGTGCCGGTAGTCGGGTCCGTGCGAAATGGCAGCCTTGCGTTGCGTGGCATGTGGATGTGGGGGTTGGCGGGGAGCTCCAGAACCTCGCGACGCATAATAACCAGGTGTGCAGGAGATGCAGACAACGAGGCCAAAAGGCTGCATGGTCCGCCGGATGAGTCGCTCTTGGTATCTTGGACGCTCCGTTCGACCATGTAAACACTAGTATAAGAAGCCCAAGGCCGCATCGGTCAAGCGGGCAGCCAACCCTCCCGTCTCCCGTCAAAGCTACGTCACGCGGCTCTGCTTTACCTTTCTCCGAGAACCTCGGCCCAGCACCAGCCCAGTTCGCTCCATTCACCGTCCCACCCTAGCAACCCGGCGCACGTCTCATTTGGCCTCGGATCTGCTGAAGCTAGCTTTATTGATATCATTTTCTGTCGTCTGTCTCTGTTCTGCTTCGTACACATTCCTCGGTGATGTTCAGCAGAGCTGCACGCGCGCGAGTGCCCGCCTCGATACTTCGCACACCAGTTTTGAACCAGCAGGCATTTGGCAAGTCTAGGGTATGTTGTCTACAAGAAGAATGACGTTGTGGGGCGTGAATACTGATGTTTGTAGATTGTCGCAATGGCGCCAGCGAGGAAACAGTCGAGTTTGCCAGCGGGTAAGTGGGGCTGCCTTTCTTCTTCACATGCCATCCCTCCCTAGAGAATTCCCACAGCTGACCATGATGTGTGTGTGTAGGCTACAAGGAGGACCTTAGCAAGGGTGCCATGCTGCGATTTGAAGACTCCCTCCCGCGCCTTCCGGTTCCTACGCTCGAAGAAACTGCCAAGCGATACCTCAAATCCGTTCACCCGCTGCTGTCGCAAAAAGAATACGACGAGACATCAAAAGCCGTGAACGAGTTTGTAGCGCCCGGTGGGCCTGGAGAGAAACTGCAAAGGCGCTTAGTCGAGCGACGAGAAGACCCCAAACACAGGAACTGGATCTATGAGTGGTGGAACGATGCTGCGTACCTGACCTATCGCGACCCAGTCGTGCCATACGTCAGCTACTTCTATTCGCACCGCGATGACAAGAAGCGGAGAAACCCGGCGAAGCGCGCCGCGGCCATGTCCACTGCCGTGCTAGAGTTCAAGAAAATGGTCGATGAAGGCAGCCTTGAACCGGAGTACATGAAGAAGCTTCCCATGGCCATGAGTTCTTACGAGTACATGTTCAACTGCTGTCGTGTACCCAAGAAACCCGCAGACACCGCCGCCAAATATCCTTTCAAAGAGAACCAACACATCATCGCAATCAGAAAGAACCAGTTCTGGAAGATTGCACACGAGATCAACGGAAAGCAACTGAATACTAGCGAGCTCGAACTGCAGTTCCAGCGCGTATACGAGAAAGCTGAAAAGGCACCTGCAGTGGGTCTTCTCACAACCCAAAACCGTGACGTATGGTCCGACGTCTACCCCAAGCTCAAGGCCGCTTCCGATGTCAACGCCGCGTCCCTTGAGGCTATCGAATCCGCTTCTTTTGTCGTCTGCCTGGACGATGCTTCCCCTGTCACACTTGAAGAGCGCGCACACCAATACTGGCACGGCGATGGCGCAAACCGCTGGTTCGACAAGCCCCTCCAGTTTATCGTCAACGAAAACGGTACCTCGGGCTTCATGGGCGAGCACTCCATGATGGACGGCACACCGACGCACCGCCTAAACGACTATGCGAACCAGCAAATCTTCACCAACGCCCTACCTTTCGACGACCCCAACGTACGCTCCGACCTCCCGAACCCGAAACCCCTTCGCTTCGAAATTAGCAAGGCGCTACAGCAGGACATCGATGACTCACAAGCACACTTCTCCCGCCAGATTGGCTCACACGAGCTCAGGGTCCAAGCATACCAGGGTTACGGCAAGGGTCTGATCAAGAAATTCAAGTGCAGCCCCGACGCTTACGTACAAATGATCATTCAACTTGCCTACCACAAGTTCTACGGCAAGAATCGTCCTACCTACGAATCCGCCGCAACCCGCCGCTTCCAGCAGGGCCGCACAGAAACATGCCGGACGGTTTCCGATGAGAGTGTAGCTTTCTGCAACGCTATGGCAGATCCCAACGCCACACCTGAGCAATGCCAGAAGAATCTTCGCGCAGCGCTCGACGCCCACGTCAAGTACATCTCGGATGCTTCGGACGGCAGGGGTGTCGACCGCCATCTGTTTGGGCTGAAGAAGTGTTTGAAAGAGGGCGAGGAGGTGCCCACCCTTTACAAAGACCCTGCGTACACCTACAGCTCGACATGGTTCATTTCAAGTTCGCAACTTTCTTCCGAATACTTCAACGGCTACGGCTGGAGCCAAGTTATCGACGACGGCTGGGGTATTGCGTACATGATCAACGAGAATAGCATCCAATTCAACGTGTGCTCCAAGGGACTGGGTTCGGTAAGTTCTGAGAACCAAAACTTAGAAATCAAGGGCACCCAAGGCTAATTACGGAACAGGACAAGATGAGCTTTTACCTCAATGAGGCCGCTGGCGATATGCGCGATATTATGCTACCTACGCTTGATGCACCGAAGGCAAAGTTGTAGATTTTGTTAAAATTGGGGGTGATGGTTATATGAGATGGAATCTGAGTGAGCATATAAGTATACAGAGAGATTTAGTACAGCGGAGTCATGTATTAATATGTGACACTCTTATTCTTTTTAATCGAAGTGAGACAATATTATTCATGTGCCTTTGAGCCCCTGTCTGGTTAGACTCGACTGACTCCCTTGGTATAGGTAATTACATACTAACCAACTAATTCACCTACTAACATGAAGGCAAAATCAGATGTGATGGAAGAAATAAAAAGGTTTATTGGCTACGAAAAAAGGCCTTTTCTCATCATCATCCGTTCCAGCGGTTCCTGTCACGTTTATCTTAATCTGGCCCGGCCCGAAGGATACCTGTGGCATATTAAATACGTGGTGAAAGAATACGATGACTCTGTGAACAATGGTGAAGCTGAGTGGCTCGCTACTAGTTTGAAACGTACGTACTTGACGTTTCTGAGGCTTAGTCAGCAGGGCTATTGGGTGTGGGGTAATCTTGAAGTGCGGCTCAGTCCAAGCTCCAGCCCACTTGCAGCTCAACGAACCTCACACGACTCGACCTGACTTTCATGCTTCGGACAATTACGACACGGAAACTCCTACGACCCATGACGAGCGCCTATTACCTCGCAAAGCCCATTTCCACCCGCAGCCAGTCGCCACCGGCTGAACGCAAAATGCCGACCATATCTCTCGATGAGATCCCTACCCTCACCCTGCTGTACAAGCTGAAGAAGATTCTACCTGGCGACGACAAGCCCACATATGAAGCTTCGGGGGTGCTCAACGACAAGATCAGCGTCATCAGACAAGACATCACAACCCTCGCCGTCGACGCCATCGTTAATGCAGCGAATACCTCTCTACTAGGCGGCGGCGGAGTTGACGGGGCAATCCACCGTGCAGCCGGACCGGATTTACTAGAAGAATGTGAAACGCTAGATGGCTGCGAAACTGGCAGTGCCAAAATCACCGAGGGCTATGAACTGCCAAGCAAAAAGGTCATCCATGCAGTAGGACCGATATATTGGAAGGAGGGTTCCCGGTCGGCGGAGCTCTTGTCTGGTTGCTACCGAACGAGCCTGGAGCTGGCAGTCCAACACGGATGCAAGAGTATCGCGTTTTCGGCACTAAGTACAGGCGTCTACGGCTACCCCAGTGTTGAAGCGAGTATCGTTGCGCTGGAGACTGTACGCAACTTCCTCGATAAGGAGAGCCAGGCTGAGAAGTTGGACCGCGTCATCTTTTGCAATTTCTTGCAGAAAGACGAAGATGCTTACTTTGATAACATTCCGTGAGTCTGAATTAATCGTTGGTGTATCCAAGGCTAACCGACACCACAGCGACTTCTTTCCGCCTGTCGTCACGGAGAATGTAGCCCAAGAAGAGTCCTCAACCGAACCGTCCGAGCTGGCTTCCCAGCTCCCCGATGCCCCTACCGCTGAGCCCCAAGACGCCCAAGATACCCAGCCATCCACGAAGAAGCAGAAGACCACCGAGGCCGATGACGATTTCGTAATCGTGGAGAAGGATGATGTCAAGGAAGGCCAAGGCAAGCCTGAGCTGTGAAGCATACATGTGGAAAGCTCTCCACGGAGTGTACTAGACCAAAGGCATCTATGCAATAGCATGATGTGAATGCTGCGAAGATGATGAAATTCGGGTATAGCGGGCGTTATGGTGATCTGGCGTCGTGGGCTTATACCCTGGACGAACAAGGACTTTCGAATTACGAGTATTCGTCCTGCCCCGTGCATGGACTTTGTGAACTTCTGCACCAAATCCTACATTTTCTGTTTTTTCTTCCCGCTGACTATATTGCCTTTATTGTTATCTATTCTCGTCCCCCCTGGGACCCCGCAGCTACGCTTATGAGTCCAGATATTCGTTCTAGTTCCACGGGATATAAGACTTGCGCTTTCTCAAACGGGATAAGGCACGGCAAGGTGTGATTAGTGGAACGGGTATGTAAAATGATGAATCCTTCGATCACTATTCTTAACATTTAATTCACAAGTTAAAGTATTGATGAGTCATTAGGTTCAGGGAAAGATCTGAGTAGTAAAGGAGTGGTATTTGTACTAGTTAATTGTAAACCGACAATTTTAGACATGGACATCGCACGCAATTATTTGTATTATTCTGCCCTAGTTCAAGGGCTACCGGGTAGGGAAGAACGTTGAGTCAAAACCAGAAGATTCAATACACCAGAACAGCCATATCCAGGACCTACACCTCACGATACCCCTTCGCCCGCGACCAGGTCACACATCGCTTCCGATCAGCCTCCTCAGGCGGCCAATGGGTCGGCTGCAGCACCGGAAAGTGCACAACCGGAGACCGAGCATGAGCCCGAGCGGGAACCTGCAAAGGAGCCACACGAGCCGCCGACTCCCGCGAGAGCAGCGACGTCGCCACAAATTCATGTCCACGCACAGGCGTCGCCTGGAACACATCATCATCGACCAACTGCGGCGACGAGGAACCAGAAGTATCGTTCCTAGTCGACGGGGCCACCCATGTCTTGTGCGTCAGACCGGCCGCCATCTCCATATCTGTGCCGCGCTTGACGCGGCGCTTGTATTTTGCTATACAACAGCCGAGGAGGCCGAAGAGGAGGGCTAGTCCTAGGATCACGCCTACGATTGTACCGGCTACGATCTTGTATCGTGCGCGCTCGTTGGGGTCTGAGTGTGCGTTTGGATCGGGTGGGGTGGTGGCCGAGGGGGGGACATCCGTATACGAGTACGATACGATTGGCTGATTAGTAGGTGCGGGTGCCCAGGTGTTTGCAGGTTCAGACCAGACCGGTGCTGAGGGCTGGCGAGCCTGAACGATGGCCGTGGTAGTCGGGACGGCAGGACTCACGGTGATGGTGGAAGTTACCATCACGGTGACTTTGGTTGGCTCTGAGGTCGAGGGCGCCGCCGATACTAGGCCCGCGGCGAAGAAAGGAAAAGCGAAACTAAGGATCCGCGAACGCCTCATAGTAGAAGATTTTTGTGGAAGAAGGCAATAAGCAAAATCCCCCCCCCCCCCTTTTTTTTTTGGAGGAAATGGACTTGCGCGTGACGTGTTCGATCCAGCGAACTTGAGTCTTGGTTTCCGTTTGCGTTCGTGGTGGTTAGTTGCTTCGTATGTGATTTGAATGTTTCGTACCGTGATGTGAATAATAACTATTCTGCTGTGTCGGGACTTTCGATTTATAGTCCAGCTATGGAGCGTTATGCGGGACGCTGTGAGTGGATGGTGTTTAACTTTGTAAGTGGAGTCCACACTGAACAGTGTTGTCAAGGAAGGAGTTGTGTAATGATTGTGTGTGTGTGTGTGTGTGTGTGGGTGGGTAAGGTAAGGCCAGCGAGAGATTTGGGGACTGTGTGGAGTAAGCTGCAGTTATCCATGTACAGAGGGGTGTTGTATGTTTGGGAACGAGAATTTTGGTGTTGGAGCTGGGGATGGGGGTTATGTCCATGTTCGACGGGATTGAGTGATGGCCCACGCGCGATACTATAGTACCTTTATTTACCGTGGATGTACGGCCTTCTCTCGTGGTAGGTATACGAACATTGTTTTGGTATTGTAAGCGCGCTTGTAATAAATAGGAAGATTTTTTCGATTTTTTTTGGAATGCGGAGGGTGGCCGCGACTATGGAAATGAAGCTGTGCTTTTTTATTTGTTGTATGAACTTACATGACCTTATGAAAGCGTTAATGTATCCAATCCTGCGCGTGAATACGTGTTCGCCTCCGCTAGTCAGTCCTTTCACAGAGTCTTCTGATGTTTAAAGTGTTGTAGCTGTGTAAGCGCCTTCGTCATAGTTACGTTAACTTATCGTGTTAGGTTAGTCAACTAACATGATCACGTGATGAGCTAGCACCTGAGCCCCTATTCAAAGGAATTATTGAGAGTATTTATATGTGCTAAGTCCGACATTTCCGAATGCTCTATGGCAGATTTAGAGCTCCTAGAGCGATCGTTTACATACCTAGGTACGGATTGTTGGAAGATTCTACCTAAGATATGGTAGTTACTAGTAGCACCTTGAGGCTTGGAGGATATTGTCAGGAGCATCTCATACGACACATACTACCAGATTAGGCCTAGTGTCCATAGTATATGAGGGGCATTCCCCTCACTTCTCAATCGACGTCTCTTACACCAACTTTTGGTTCAACACAGGTTAGGGCTCATGTCGCTCGCTTATTGGACAGCAGCGAGGCGTGGCTGTTACACGGCATAAGCGACGTGTAAACGAGGCACCAACTTCAGCCTTAATCAAGTATCGCGAGGGATCATTCCGTCACTCCCCCCTTCTCTGTCTAACGACTAGTCTCAACTCTAAGACAGCCATAGCCACCGAAAACTTCATCAATAATATTGCACGGTAAGTCTGTATCTTCGAGGCATGGCTAAGTCTACCGCTGCTAATATGTTGGAGATATCTATACATTAGCAATTTGTCGGACCTCACCTTGAAATTTGGCGAGAAGAACTGGCATATCCACAAAGCTCTCGCGTGCTGTCATTCTACATGGTTTCAAAAGGCTGTCACTAGCGGCTTCCACGTAAGTGATTCGAGCCAAAAGCTAAGCTGTGAGTAACATTGTATTGTGGGAATCAGAGAACAGTGTGATTACTCTAAACGACGATCCTAAATTCAAAGATGCCATTGACTGCATGGTGTCATACTTCTACAAGGCCAAATATGACGTCTCCCAATACGACACATCCGAAACTCTCCTCCATGCACATGTTAACGTACTACTATCGCTGACAAATACGACTGCGCATCGCTCTACACGCTTGCAAAATCTTCATTCGCGGACACTGTAAAGACGGTCGAGGGCGATAACTGGATCGCCGTTGCTGCCTTTATCTACGACAACACGACAACAGAATTGCCAGCCCACAAGGAATTGCGGGGTCTGGTTGTCGCTGCTGTTACTAGTCGCCCTGTTGTGTGGAATTCGATCCTTCAAATGGAAAGCGCATTAGAAATCCTCTGGTTAACTGCGGATTTGGCGACCGATATTCTACTCCGTGTTCTAGGGCCATATATTTCTAACATAAAAGACGGTGCGGGGTGCATTTTCGTGTGTGGCATGTGCTAATATGCTTATGTGGGATTGAAAGAGTGCGCGTTCCTGGTGCATCGTGATGATTTAAATGATGAGAAAGGTTGGTGCCCGAATTGGGGGTGTGGAGTTAGATCAATTTCCAAAGCAATGTCCAAAGCAATGTCCAAAGGACGGGTCCCAATGGGCCTGCTTGAGTCGTTCTTCTGTCCTTGTTGTGATGGATTCCATACTATCTACTCTGGTGTATAGTAGTAAAGTAGATACAGACAATGCCTACCTTCGAATGCTATTTGTTTTAGTGCACCTCCGTGAACGTCCTATCAACTCGTGATATCTCCGCGTGCATGGACACAAAATCGAAGGGGTATATGTCTATGGAAGCTAGCGATGCTAACTCACAGCGGCGCACACGCATGCATAAAGAGGAGGATCCCAGTGATTTCGAGCATAGCAGGTTTTTGTGGATGATACCTAAGTAGGTGCCGCTTCGCGATGATTGTGGTAACCGCTGCCGCTGTGCTGCTCCCGGGTGAGCGACGAGGTCGCGGGACTGCTGCTATTTGATACTGCTGTCTTTATTGTAGTTGCCAGGTAGCAGACAATAACTGACCCTCCGACGGGTACCTACAGGTAGCGGCCGTGCGCAGTCTTTCCTCGATCCGGTTATTAGGTCACTTGAACCATCGCCCAGTGTCACATTTCTCATCGAGTCTTGCCGTGCTACTCACCTCGTTACCTTTGGCGTGGATAATGGATTGCTAGGTTTACATCAGGGCCCTTCGGCGGCTGTAACAGTATATAGACTCATGGGTGGACTACCGTCATTGTAGCTTACTCCCGAGTCGTGCCGACACTTGGTTGCGCAATCATCAGGAATGAAGGATGGCATGGATTTATACGAAAAGTGCCACATGCTGCTGAAAGTCTAAGACTGAAGGACAGAAACCTCCTCAAGACATCGATGCCTGCGGCTTCAGCCGCCTCTATGGTTCTACCCGCTTTGCAAGCTATTCGCTAACATATGGTGCATGAATCCCTCGACCTACATGAATATAATGAAATCATTAAGCGCAGAATACACGTGAGAAGCATATTCGCACATGGTATTATTAGCGTCTTCATATGCTTGAGGATGGGGGCATCTTCTTTAGGGATCCAGGACGCGGCCAACATGGTTCACCTCCAAAACTCGATCGAGTCATATCAGATCGAGCGACTCTATTGACTTTGGAAGACGAAGAGGCTTGCAATACCTCATTCTTGGTCATCCGCTTTGTATGCCGACCAAAGGTTAAGCCAATTCACCATCTTTGTTTCTTTGTCGACTTTGGGAACAAAGCGCGCGACTACATCACCCTCAGATACCCGCGTCGTCCCGGATAAGCTATCGAGTATTCCACGTTCTTTCGCACATCGCATGAAACAACCACTCACTACACTCACCACAGTCCGATCCTCCAACTCAGCAACATGTCTGCGTCAGCCCCAGTAATTCGCGTTCGCTGCTGCGAATTATTCGAAGCCCAGCCGTCCACCTCCCCCAACTCCTTACAGCCTCAAGGTCTGTCCCAGAAGACAATCACTATCATCGCCTCCGCATTAACGGCCGCGGTAATTCTCACTGTCGTGATTGGTACTGTACACTGCGTGCGTCGACGGCGCCGCCAACAGGCTAAACACCAACACCAACAGGATATTGAGAAAAGTCTAAAACGAGCTAGACCTCCAGTTCTCGCACTCGACACCGACTTGCCACGTACGAACGAAATTCAGCGATCCGCTAGTAGGACTACGCTGCCTCGAAGCGCTTCGTGCGCATCTGTCCTGCGACTTGATACGGATATCCTGCCTGTGCCTTTGGTGCAGGTAAAGACTGCGCCTCCAGCTTTCTGTGACTATAGTCGAAGTCGCAGTCGGAGCGCGACCAGAAATCCGCTTGGTTCGCACCCGCCTGGTATGGAAGGTAGGAGCAAAAGCCGGCCTGTCAATCAAGGAGACCGATTTGAAGAGATGGGATTGAGAGAGCCGGTTCAGGTGTATGATCCATCACACAGCATGAGGACAGTATATCTTGGATGACGTTATACTACCTGGGTATAGCATTGTGTAGGTACAATTGCATACGAGTACTGATAGTTACATGCACTATTCTCTTGGGTCTACACAATGCTACTATCCTATCGAGTATATCTTGATCCAAATACTTCCTTCCATATCACTCATCAGCCCCAATCCTGGAGAGAACCGTCACACCTCTCTTCGAGTCCGAACGACGCAGCACCTTCCATCTCAGGTAAGATGGGCCTATCCACCAACCAAATCGGCGGCATCATCTCCGGCTGCGCAGGCGCAGTCATCGTTGCTGTGTGCTTACTCGTAATCTTCACCTCCCACCGCAACTACTTCACCTTCTCTTTCCGCCCCAACCCCATCCCGGACATCGAAGCCCAGAGCCCAAACCCATTCTCCCATACATCTTCCGTCGATTTCGAAGAATACGGAAATCTAACCGTCCCTTTCAATCGCCGCCCCGTGCCCATGGCCCTGGACATCATGACCCGAGTCTTGCTGCCCACCGGTCTATCCGCCAGGGCCAAGATATCAAATGCGCCGCACTTGTCGCTACATTTGCCACACCCAATCTCCCTAACAATGCCAGATGACCAGACTGCCACGTCCGAGGCTGACGCGTCAGCCCACGCATTGGACATTGAACGCAATGTTATCCAGACCATGGCTATGGCAAAGAAAAGTATGTCTAGGGAGCGTGAGGCTCAGGAGGCAGAGCGACGTGATAAGGCCACCGCATTCCGTGCGCGGCGTAGGTGTAAGGAGACTTTGGATTGGACTATGTATGCTGAAGATCAGGGTTCGTCCACTCAACCTCAGGAGGTTTTTGTTGTTGGGGATGAGGAAGACGGAGATGGAGAGGTTACGCAGGAGATTGAGGTCGCTGTTGATCCTTTGTCTGCTGGTTTTGGTTCAGGCAAGGCAATGGCGGCGCTTTATCGTGCGATTTAGGATGTAGTTTGATAGCGCGGGAGATTTTATTTGTGTTTGACAATTGAGTGCTTGTAGTAGATTTGTATTTACTATGACCAAGTTTATAGCAATGTCTGGTTAATATTATTATGTCTCAAAAGTTTTGCTAATTGAGTTATTGTTGCCTTCTACTCTCGTTTACATGTATGATTCCGTCCTCCGCTTCCCGTAGTTTAAATTTCATTTATTTGTATTACTCCCTTCAAGGATGTTGATATCACTTTTTATGTTTGGTAGTTACTATGGTTATCTATTCACTACAGCCACTGAATTCCTATACTGGCAGGTCATAATGGCTGGCTTTTCTGGAGCGAATGCGCTCCGGACGCCCTTCTCGTCCATTTACTGCTGTGAGCTGGGTCTGAGGCCGCTACGACAGGAAAATCGGGTAAAAGTGTTGGTGGGCCTATGCTTCCGTGTGGCATAAACACGTCAGCTGGGAGTTAATGAGTGCTATTCGGAAGAAGCAGAAAAATACATTACACGGCGAGACAACTACATAGTACACTGATAGATTGTTTAAGATACTTTATTTATTCTCCAGCTAATGGTATTTGAATTCAGACGAAACAAGGAGCTATGTGCTTTTACCGTCACGTTCTATCATGATTCATTAGCTACAGGGCAGACTTGCTATCAATCCGATCAATCAGATGAGGGGCCTCAGATTGATCTATCTGAAGCTATCGTGAGATCCAATCTGATTGATCTGTTTGCCAAGACTAGAGTCGTGAAATCTGATCTGATTGATCTGGATAAAATTGAGTTATCTGAGTTCAAATTGACCTAGCTCTGCCTGTATTTTGTCGATCTCGTCGTCGGTAAGCGCTCGTATAGGCCCATTATATGAGGTTGCTACCGCTGGTTTTATCCCAATAGCCTTCCAACTCTTTATGCTCTGCAACGCTGTAAGTAGCTCAGGCTTCATATGCAGTCTCCGGGTGCCTAACAGGTCACTAAGCTCGCTGAAAGTACGCTCACAGTCTGCTGCAGCGGCTGGGATCGTCATAACGTCAATAGCAAGCTTAGAGAGTTGTGGATATTGCGATGCCTGCAACTGCCAGTAGCGGATGGGATCTATTGCGAGCTGATGGTCCTCCGGGAGCGTAGGCTGCCGTTTCCAGGCCTCGTACTCATCCTCCTTAAGGTCGTGCTCCACCTGTTGTACAGCTAGCTCTATTGACGACTGCAGAAAAGCTGATCGAGACGCT
>ML975349.1:2136-28216 GCA_010015605.1 Decorospora gaudefroyi
AAAGGCTTTCTTACTAAATATAAGGCTAGAATCTACGTATAAGGCAATCTTTAAATAATAGCTAAAGATACCTACGCTACTACGCTAGCTATACGTATATTCTAAGCACTTATAGCTATCACTACATACTTTAATATAGAGGTTTAATAATATAATACTATTAACGCGTTTACAAACGCTTAACTTACTACACTAGTATACTACTATCTACTAGAAGGCTTCTCTAATTTAGATTATCTATAGAAGCTACGCTACGTACTATATAGCTTAAAAACCTTGCTACTTCTATAGTATAAAGAATTTATAAAGACTCTTATAGAGCTTAGACTTAAACTAGTTAAAGAAGCTCTATACCTATAGAAGAATAATAAGCTACTAGTATTCTTCTACGTTAATAATATTGTAGTCCTTGCTAAGCTAGTATATATAGCTACTCTTAATAACTTTAAACGTAAGCTACTACGCAAATACAAGATTTAATTGCTAGAAGAGCTATTTACCTTCTATAGCATATAGACACACTATAATAGGTTAGTTAGATTAATCTTACTATTGCAGCTAGTATATATTAACAAGCTCTATACAAAATATCTATTACTAAAGTAGTTTACTTAACCTCTAATAACTCTACTTCCTCTTAAGAAACTACTGCTCTTAGACAAGCTAAAGAATAAAGCTAATCTAAACTAATACGTATAACTAGTTAGATCTATTAGCTATGTTACTACTACTACGCAACCTAATATTTCTAAAGCTTACTTAAAACTAGCTAAGTTTCTTATTAATTTAACCTAACGTTATATAGACGCTACCTATTAGATAATAGCATATCTACACTATACTAAAGATTAAGCACTCTACTACAACGCTTCTATATCTACTAACATTGCTTACATTATTAATTACGAAGAGCTAGACTTCTTTAGTGCTACTAATGCTTTATACACTAATTATAAGGCTACACGAAAAAGCTTATAAGGCTATATCTTCTTTCTATTTAGTAGACCTATTAACTAGAAAGCGACACTTTAACAATGCGTTACTAAATCTACTACTAAAGCTAAGCTTATCGCTACCTCCTTAGTAGGCACTAAGCTACTCTAGTAGTAGAGACTCTTTAAAGATATTAAATTTAATCTAGGCAATAAGCAAATACTATTCTACGACAACTAGTAGATAATACGCCTAGTTACGACTACTTCGCCTCGCCTTAAAACCTTACTGCGACACGTTAACATACATTATTACTAGCTACGCTAGAAATCTTAAGAGCATAACATTAATCTCTTATATATATAGACTAAAAGCTAGCTAGCTAATAGCCTTATAAAACTACTGCCTTGTTAGAGACACAAAAATTAGGTATTACTTTTACATTTTAGTACTTTTCCTACTACACAATAAGCTCTTATAGTATAGTACTCTTTCTAGTTTCTCCTACATAGTTTTTACAGGTTTAACAAGGCTGTACACTTTACAATGCTCTATACTTTCACATTATTAGGGATACCACTAATCTCTATACAGAACAGAAGCAAATCAGATCTTATATGCTTTTGAGGACGCTTATTAGCGAGATTAACCAACACCGCGACGGCGGACGATCACCCACCTAGCACTGCTCTAATTAAGCGGCTACCCACCGCACTTAAACAAGCAGCCCTACCTGTACAGGGTAGGGGGTGGCCTATGATCACATCAGCTTCTCCACCAACGTTCGAATCTGAGGGAGGTGTGTAAGCCCAGGGCACCTTGCATGGTCACGTGGATTATCCACCAGCCAATCAGCCCACCACTTCATGTATATAAACCTACGTCACAGACCTCTCAGTCATCAGAACACGACACTTTACAATACACCTCACATCACACTTCGTCTCCTGCTCCCAACTGCTTACACTACTACTACTACTACGCCGCAACTACTACCACTAACAGTTCACCTGTTCCTGTAAAGTAATAGAGAGGGTGTCACGAAAAAGGTGTCGTACCTCTAAAGCGCAGAGGCTAAGATGACAGTTTGAGCCCTTTGTTCGTTGTGTTCATTTGGAAGATGCCAACTCCAGCAGGCTTTGCCTGGGTTTGGAGCCTCGGCCGGAACGGCCACGGAGTTGGACGAACCATCCGGAGTGAGACCAGAGCTCAGCTCTAAGCGCTGGACCGCCGCTTTATCAGTAGCGCTGACGCGCTAGAGCAAGCCACCAACATTAGTGGAAAAGGGGGCTGCTGATCAAGTTACTGCATACAGAAAAATTAAGGGATTTTGTGACAGTTCGCATGAGAGACTATAGCGCTTCCCGTTCGCTCAGCTGTACTTAAGCACACGTGAAATGGGTGGACTATGCTGAGCCTACCTGGGAGCCTGTGAGTAACGTACTTGAGACGGACGCTTGGAAAAAATGGACCAAACTACGCGCCAAGAGGAAAGGAGGGGGGTAATGTAACGGGCTGAGCCCGAGGTCACATGACTAGGCCAGCGGCCTAGTCGCTTCCTTCCTTCTATCACTCCTTCCCCCAGCAGCCCGCGGGCCGTGCGCCAACCCAAACAAAGCGGGATGGCCACCCACTTTCCTCTTCTTCTCTTCATCTCGACTGTAAATAGCATCTGAGTTAGGTAGCTGGAATACAGTGCCTACGGACCGTTCACACCCACTACAAAACCTCTCCACCTGTGGAAATTGAAATCCTCTCCCCGCCTACCAGAGATGCCAACAATCAAGCCTGCTTGATGGGCTTGATTGATTTGATTGAGTGAATACAATCAAGCCAAATCAAGCCCAGACTGCTCAAAAGTACAAGCAAATCAAGCCGTAATGCCGCGCTTGATTGGTGAGCTTGATAGGCTTGATCCTCGCTATATCGTAGAACGTGAATCCGTAGATTTTAGTATAACCTAGGTTCCATCCCATCTGTCAGACTATCCACTATTATATACCTTCTAGCAACAACTGCAAGAAGGTCGGCCTTTTTGTAGTTTCACACCATCTTCTCTCACTTAAAGGCTAGTACGTACAGGGCATAGCGCCCACAACGTTAGCCGGCGGAGATATAGATCTTAGTTCCCGTAGCACAATGATTAATATGATTCTCTACATGTTCTATTCCTAGTGCTACTAACAGTTCACTTACGCGCTTTTCTATTACCGTTGCCATTATGCCAGACCCTAGACATCCTCGTAAACGCCCTGCTACCGCTCCTGTTGCCACCGCTGGTCGCTCGAAACGCTAGAAAGGCAGTAAATCACAGCCTATAACTATCGAAGCTTCGTAGCCATCTCAACTTATCGTTATCGACGAGGATACACAGCGCGAGACTCCGCCAACGTCGCCGCGTCGAGCTATACTAGCCGCGAGCCAAGGCGTTGATTTCGAGACGCAGTTGCGCGACTCTATACCCGAAGATGCGATTGTCGCGCCTGTTGAAGCCTCTGAGATAGCTACGGCGGCGTCTAAAGCGGTAGATGAAGGCGAACCAGAGCCTAATTTCGACCCGCGTATGGCCGATAACTTTGATAGCATTAACTGGAGTCGCCTGCCACGGTATATGAAGCCTCTTCGGACACAGAAGCAGAAGAAAAAGCTACGTATACAACTACGGTTATTGGCTTACTCTCCGCAGTAATACCAACAGGATATTCTGGCTGTGCCACATCTGTCACAAGCGTAAAGCAGCGACTGCTGGCTTTGCGGAGACGACGGAGGCGACTAGTACTGCTGCGAGGCACCTAAATAGGGATCATGGAATAACAAACGCTGGCTAGCAACCGCCTTAGCAGCTTCTTAGAGGCCAGAAATTGCTAGAAATGATGCTGAAGGGCGGCTTCGGCGTTAGCCAAAGGGTTGCGAACGAGATAGGAAACTTCGACGTACAGTCCTTTCAAATAGCAGCTGTTAGCTAGCTTGTTAACAACAACCTCGCCCTCTGCCAGTTCGAAGATCCAGCTTTCCGCAGGATGATACAGTTTGCGAATCCTGAAGCTGAGCAGGCGCTCTAGAGTAGTCGCACAAGCGTTGCGCAGTTTGTGATGAGGCTGTACAACTTCATGCAGCCTTAGGTCGTCGATGAGCTGCGTTGCGCGGCGAGCAGGATACATATAAGCTTTGATGGGTGGACCGTTAAAGGTGGCAAGCGTGGCTTCTTTGGTATTGTCGCTCACTTTGCCACGGCTGAGGGCGACCTTAAGGACGTTGCTATTGACCTGCCGCAGCTCTTAGGTGCCCATACTAGCGACAGGATAGCTAATTGTGTCGCTGAAACTTTGCAGAAGTTTAATATAACTGCGCAGAACGTTAGCTACTTCATGCTAGACAACGGTTTCAACAACGACACTGCTATCGCGGCCCTTGGAGCGAAGTTTGGCTTCAAGTCTAAGCATCGCCGGCTACGTTGTAGCGCTCATACAATCAACTCAGTTGGCCAGTCGATTATATTCGGTTTAAACAAGGACGCCTTTAACAACAACGACGAGAACTTCGCTGTAAGTCTACCTTTTCTTTTTAATAAACCTTTCTAACGCTGTACAGGAGGAAGAGAAATACCTTAACGAGTGGCGTAACCAGGGCCTATTAAGCAGGCTTATAGACGTTGTTAGCTACATCAAAACGCCGCAACAGTACGACATGTTCGCGAACTTTCAGCGCCTCGCGAGGCAGGACTTACCGGCCGACGACGACGCTAGATTCCAAATACTTAAGCCTGTAAAGCCTTGCGCTACGCGCTAGAACTCCTTTTGTTCAGCGTTTAAGAGAGCTGTATTTGTTCGAAGTGGGGCGGTTAGCGCGTCCGCTCTAGGCCTAGCGTCTTTCTGCTCCTTCATATTGCACTCACGATAGCATCATCAATACAACAAGTTCGCTCACCACATCCATCTTCCATCAGTATTACTACAACCCGCGTTTAACTCCTACGTTTGTTTCTACGTGGAACAGCAGCGCGTTGCCGACTCACACGCCCGAACGAAGAACAATAAGAAGCCCTAGGCGCCTGCTTGGATGAGATCTAAGGGCCTCACAGCTGCTGATTGGGCTGTTATAACCGAGTATATTAAGGTGCTAAAGCCGCTAAAAGATGCTACAAAGCGCCTTGAAGGCAGAGGCAAATGTGGCCGTTTCGGGCGATATACGAGGCTATACTAGTGTTTGAGTTCCTTATGGGGCGCTTCAAGCAGCGTCTCCGGCAGTACGAGAGGGTTGATTTTGAGTAGCGCGAGGCGCCTGAAGATCACATCTTTATCAACTTTCGCGCAGCGTGGGAGAAGCTTAACGACTACTACAGTAAACTTGACGACTCACCCGCGTACTTTGCGGCCTGCGCTCTTCACCCGTACTATCGACGCTATTGCGAGAAGGCGTGGCGTGATAAGCCTAAGTGGCTTGTCGCCTGTATGGCTGACTTTCGTGCTCTTTGGGCAGAGTACACAACCTCTGCTCCTCCACCAAAGCCCCTAAAAGAGCGTGATAATGGCGCTATTGATGAGGCTATCTCGTACATCATAAGCGATAGCGAGGATGATGATGAGCTCACAGATGAGTACGACAGGTGGCGCAAATTGGAGCCAAAGTGGACGAGTAAGCAGCACAACAGCCCTAACGTCGACGGCAATCCTATTAAGTACTAGGTACAGCTTCAGTCTAAGTATCCCGACCTCTCACGCTTTGCGATTGATGAGTTGAGTATTCTAGCGAGCAGTTGCGAGTGTGAGCGCATGTTTAGTGAACTAGGAGATCTACTTGCTCCGCGACGGCGCAAGATTGGGTCACAACTACTCGCCGCGCTTCAATGTGTACGGGCTTGGAAGGCTGCTGGCATAAAGCTGCCGACGTCAGCTACAAGCCAACTCTTAGATCACGACCTTGAGCAGTTGTACAACCTCACAGCGTGGGAGCAACCTAGCGATTCCGGTAAGTATAGCCTATCTACATCCTTATCTACGACCTCTAAGGTCATTAGAATAGCTGCTTCTTACAGCTTTAATATACCTAGCAGAGCGTAGCTGACTAGTTCTTAAACTAGACGTCTCGCCTACCTTACAACGCCTATCCACTGAATAATACCGCCTGCCTCTGGGTCGATTACTGAGTCTTAAGCTTCGATATATCCTATCCAAAGGCCTTAGAGAGGTTACTGTCCCTGCTATATACTGCTGTTGGGGGCATATACTGCTAGTGAACGATGAGGATAGCTTGTGAGCACTCTGCTCAACGTAGAGACTCCCGAGTAGCTGGGTTTCAACGGCGATAGCGATACAATCTTATCTTTTCTTGATTACTCGCACGCAATACGACTTCAGGTTATATACTACGCAACGCTGCTATTCTCCCTCAAACGCGCTCCTAGAAGGACCTCTCTCTAGAGCAGGTAGTTGCGGCCTTTTTTGCTTTGTGTTCGAAACTCTATGCTAACTTCTCGTTTTGCCTTTTTTTGGCTCCAGAAACCGCCTTTTTCACTCTTCGGAGCTTCCTAAGGCTACCTAGCAATCAAGCCCATCAAAGCAAGCTCAACACCAAGAAAACGCCAATCAAAGCAAGTATAGGGCGTTAAGCTTGATTGATTTGATTGTTGGCATCTCTGCCGCCTACCCTTTTCCAAGAGACCTTCGATGAAAATACACCCACCCATGTAGTCACTGTTGGTAGTCAATCCATCAGGATCCTGAAACCAACGCTCATATTGAATGCGAAATGCCGCTCCATTCTGGGACGTTCGTCCGACGAGAAAAAGTTGACTGATGCCACGGACATCAAGTTCCTTCTCTGGTGGGTGGCAACGAACAATGCAATCCCATCAGCCCAGGAAGTTCCAAATGCCACCAAGGGGTTCGTTGAATGGTTTATCCAGAGATATCAAGGCGCAGAGTATTGGACAAGTGCAGGTTTCGATCTTGCAAGAGGTAAGCCACTTTTCCCCAAATTGCAGCTCTCAAAGCTAACAACGCCCACTAACAGGCTCCTTCTAAGCGCACCCTCAAGATCAAGACTGTCGCTAAATTTAGAGCCGTGTTTTATAATAGTGTTGAGCCTAGGGGCGGTGGTATTAGCCTCTTGGTCTGCGTTTTGGTTGATCGTTCAAGGCTGGGGATCTAGAACAGAGTAGAGTAGAAGTAGAGTGAAAGCACGGTCTTATACCACTGTCTGCGACATATTCGAGGGTAGTTACAACTTCAAACTCTTACTCAAGTGACTGGATATTGTTGGAGGTGAGACTAAGCTGTATTACCCTGTGCCCTCTCGCTCATCACATACCAGGTCTACTCTTGTGTAGCTGTTTTCAAACTACTAACATCCTTATAGCTATTCCTTTTTGACCTGCCCCGACTCGTCATACATTTCCCAGCCATCCTCGTCCTTTCCATCTCCTTCCGGGTCGACAGTAGGTTTCGGCATCGATGCTAATATTTCTGCCTGGAGGTCTCTAGTAAATAGATCTTTGTTGTCGGGAGCGGAGCATTCTTGGACCTTCTGTGTTCGCTGTCTTGTTGCTTCTCGAACATTGCGTTGGTGTGAGATGAACTGTACAGTTCCATGGTCCATTCCAGATAAGACATCGAGATGATACTGGCGATGCTCGTATACCAGTTGTTCTGCGAACGCCTTCTCTTTGAGCATAGGCGACCAGCTATAAAGGGAGGCAATTTGAGCGGCCAAATGGGTTTGGAGCACATGATTATCAGATGGGCAGTCCAAAAGGCTGTCAATTAGAGCGTCTACTAGGCTTGGTAGAGGAGGGTAAACGGTATCGACTAAGGTGTTTGTATTGTTCGCGCTAGCGAGGCTGAAGTTCCAGTCTGCAGCAGAAAGTAGTACGGTGGTCGTTGGCCTAGGAAGCGATGTATCCGGTAGCGGTGGTAGCAGATTGAAAGTGCTAGGGTAAGATATAGGCAGTTCTGCATCGTGACTATCTTGAGAAGGCGGGGTTAAACGACGTTGAGGATAATCCACAGCTGCGTTTCCAATTCTCCCCTTCTCTTGCAGAACAAGGTTCCATCCATTTTGGAGGAGCACCTGCGCAGCATTTTCGATGTCTTGTACGAGAATGTATAAATCGAACACAACTGTTGAGACGCCGTAGTAACCAATAGCATCCTCGAACCAAACTACACAGGGGAGGTTATGGCAGTGCAAGATATGGCACGGCCAGTGTCGTCGATTCGGATCGATGTTCGCCATTCTGGTGTCCGTAAGGGAGGTGGTAGAGGACATCATAATGGTCTGGCAACGCAATGAGATAGAGGCAAGCAAGCAATGTTCGGAGTGAAATACCGTGAAATGTTGCACGCTTATTTGGTTGCCGTGGTGGGGCGGAGACTTGCCAAGCTCTATCGCCGCTATTTCGGGACATCACAGCTAGGTATCCAATCACCGCACGACAAAGCCGCTGCTATGCCGATTTAATACATTGATCTTCAGAACACTAATTATGCCCTCACGCCCTGTTGCTACGCTCTAGCAGTCTGTACCTACTTGTCTTAGCGGATTACGACAGGCAACACTAACTCGCTTGCCTGTCCGACTCGCTTATCCAGCACGTTACCCAGACTGCGAACAACGACTAATTGGGTGCGATGATAAATACCGGCAACTAGATTCCAGGCTTCCCGTTCGCTCAGCTGTACTTAAGCATCGTACCGGCGGACTAGTAGTTAGGTGGGTGACCACTAGCGAATCCCCGCTGTTGTATGTTTTTGTTTTGTCCTTTTGTTAGTTAGTTATTGTTGTACAGATACATACTCCGTCACACGAGGCCCTCCACATTTGGATCCCGGCTGCTTGCTTCTGGCACACACTTGTCGGGCATAACGGGTTTTTTTTCTTTTCTTTTGCTAGGTCACACTAGGCTTTTTGGGGGTACGTAGGCTGGTCGGTGCACTTCGAGCAGTGGATGGAGATAGGCCGCTATGGACGATTTATGCGGTGGGCTTGGACAGTTTTTTCACATACGACCATAGGACGATGAAAACAGCGCTTCCCGTTCGCTCAGCTGTACTTAAGCATCGTACCGGCGGACTAGTAGTTAGGTGGGTGACCACTAGCGAATCCCCGCTGTTGTATGTTTTTGTTTTGTCTTTTTGTTATTGTGTACGGATACATACTCCGTCACACGAGGCTCTCCACATTTGGATCCCGGCTGCTTGCTTCTGGCACACACTTGTCGGGGATAACGAGTTTTTTTTTTCTTTTCTTTTGCTAGGTCACACTAGGCTTTTTGGGGGTACGTACACAGGAATTTTCCGGCTGGTCGGTGCACTTCGAGCAGTGGGTGGAGATAGGCCGCTGTGGACGATTTATCCGGTGGACTTGGACAGTTTTTTCACATACGACCATAGGACGATGAAAACAGCACTTCTTGTTCCATCCGCCGCATTTCGCTCGCCCGAATGTGGTTATTAAGTCGAATTCAGTGTTCTGTTTTGTCGATACACATGCCCGGGTACCGTTCTCAGTTTTAAGAACGCTAGGCCGCAACAGGCGACAGCTGCAGGCGCTGTGCAACACAGCCCTCCAGGGGCACCAACGCTGCCCTTGTAACATAGCTCGTAGCTCAAGGATATTAGCTATGCTTACTTACTCTATGTCCACATCTACATCTGCTATCTTTTTACACCTTGTATACCTACCTACCTTACGGCTCCACCCTGGAAGGACAAGACGGCTCCTGAACCCAAGAAGGACAAGACGGCCCGTAGATTCAAGAAGCACAAGACGCAGGATGCAAACGTAGCGGCTCTGTGCGAGCGTGCAAGGCAAGAGCACGCTCCCCGGCCCGTTACTACGGCAGAGCTTAAGATTGGAATGAATCATGGCCAGCTACAGGACTTTCAGTATACTCTTCGCCTTTGGAACACGTAAGTTTTGAGGCTATAAGACTACGCTTTGACTAACTAAGTTCAGGTTCTCAGAAGTAGTCCTCGAGAATCCATCTGTTGGCGAGCCATTTCAGTCTGAACCTCCCTCCGTTTATCAGCTCGATCTGTACCTCGAGTGGCTTGCAGAGAGTCGTACGGGTATTATTGAAGATGTTATCACGGAAACCACCCTCCTCAATCGCCTTTCAGCCCTCAAAAGTGCTATTAGGAAGTTTACAATACAGCAAGGACCAGAACCGGCGCCTATCCATGACTGTACAAAGACTACTCCGCGATGAGAAAATAACAACTGCTGGATACGAGAAGCCAGTCGCATCGATAGCAGTCGCTCGGGATTTAGTGCATTTTCTATGGTCTTGCGATGAGTATCAGTATACACACCCACATGCGATGCTACAACTCGCTTTCCTTGTTCAGATCTACGCCAATCTAGGAACTCGTCCTGGAGAGGCAATAGAATCTGATGCATGGATTCAGAGCAACGAGGGATTGCAATATCAGGACTTTGCTCTTAAGCGCCGCACCTGTGGTGAGTATGAAGGCCAGTATCAGCTCGTGATACAACTACGGAACCGTAAGGGCAATCGAAGACAGCTCAAGGAAGCGTACGTTAGCTGAAGGCACAATATGCACAAGACTGACTAGCACAGGCCTAGATTTTTCCTTTACGAAGATCAACGCCGCGGACCTTGTGGTTGCGGCGCCCTCCTTCAGCTTATCTTACGAACTTCCACACATCGCAAGAAGTGACGTTATTCTCTTGTTTAGTGATCACAGTAGATCATGTTTGCCGCTCATGTGAGTCGTATTGCATCGAATTGTATTCGCTTTTTATCCCTCGATAGTCAAGTCCATGCAAGAGCCATGACGTGGATACGATATCAAGTAGAAGAACTTGCTAAAGTACAGTGATCGCGAGATGTAACTTGCACTTTACACTTCGATCCCAAGCAAACCAGGCAGGCGACCTTGTGAAGATGACATGTTTGAGTGACAGAAGTCTAGGGCTGGCGAGCGCATGTGTTATCGCCTCGTCAGTTGCATCGAGCTTCTTGTGGCTATGTCGTTCACGAGGCTCCCAGAAGTGCCTTGTGGTTCCTCTTCTAGACTCTCTTTCGTACAGCATCTTACACACTTTCTTGATCTCAACCACGTTTTCGTACACTTGATGGACCATCATGTCTTCACGGAGGGGATGTGTCAGATTGAATGTATTGATGAACACTAATGAAGTTGTGATGATGTTGATTGTGTAGTGTGTGTGTCTTGTGCGCTCTCTTCGAGCTGGTGAGGGCTCGTGGCTTTAAGCTAGCCCTCACTAGTGGCTTGGCTTGTCTGAGCCTTCAGCCATGTTCCTAGTGGCGGTTAAGAGGACCTTCCAGCACCCCTTATATCTAACAGGATGGTAATGGATCTTCCAAATGTCAAAGGCCCACTCGCTGTCGTAGTTTCATGAATCATGGGTAAGGATATTCAGCGAGATAAGGAATTTGCTTAAGTCGTTCAATGACCAAAGGGTGAAATTTGGGAAACAGTATACTAATATCGGAAATGTGATCGACCAGTTATGGGGCAGACGGGCGTTCCACCAGGAGGAGGAAAGATCGACAAGTGCTAGTAGCAAGGGATCAAGGTGTCTTGCTAGGTTAGCTTTCCCTCAACCGGCGGAGGGTGGCGGCTCAAATGTATACAAAAAGCCTGAATAGGCATCTCCTGCGTGGAGCTTAGCCCGTCTCAAGTAGTCAAATAAGAGACGTTAAACAAATCGATCAATCGACGGGCGTTCCATGCGAGTCAGGTTGAGCATAAATCGCAGATAACCACACAACAGCTTGATCATCGGCGGATTATCCATGGCATGACTGCCGGCTAAGAACCGTTCATAGATCCAAGCACTCATCGCCTCTAGGCTCCTTGAAACTGAGCTGGCCGGTATCAGCCCTTTTCCGGTGAGCGATCAGGTCAGTGAGACCGATGCCATAATACCCTGATGTTATTTCTACAAGGATATAGCCAGGGGAAAAGTTGTCAGTGGCCTAATTGCGAGGAGGCTCTAAATCCAGAACTTCCGGCGCAGAATATCTAACAGTCCACGCAGAAGGACGCCCTATAGCTGTTGTGACCGAGTCCGTGAAGTCAAGGCTGAATCCAAAGTCGGTAAGCAGGTTAGTGTCTTCACATGCGCCGATAAGAAAGGACCTCGTCGACCGTTTCAAAAAACCCCTCGCCCAAATTCCGGTGTTCGATGAGTCGCTCCTCGTCATCTTCGATGGAGATGTGACCGAGAAGACAGGTCTTGTTAAACAAAGATGTGATGGAACGAGCCCTCGTCTCACGTTTTGGTGTTCCTTGCCAAGGCCTCAGCAAATCACTAGCGTCGGCTTATCTCAGCGAGAAGGCTCCTTGGGAGCGTTAACGCAGTATCCCTCCATCTCTTCTATGCTGAGATCCACTGCCCTTACAAGGGAGTTTCGGTCACTGGGTTTGCGAGAGCAAACGATCTTTTGCATTATGTCTAAACACTCTAAATCCATTGGGAGACGATTGTCTATTCCTTATCAATAACCGTCCCGACCCCTACACGATGCAACCCGAACCATTAATGTCTTTCGATTCGACATATTCTAAAGCTATCCCTCCATCTGCCCCTGCACATGGTCCCTGACGACTTCCTTGAATGCTCCTCCACCGTTCGAGGCGGTATATCTCAGTCGCAAGACCACATCCTGGATCTCGCCGACGGGGTACCCCGTGAAGGAGGAGATTTCTAAACGCCAGGAGCTCACTGCGCCAGCGCCCTCGAAGGGGCGAAACCCCTCACCAGCATCGAATTCCAACGTGGATGCTGTCTCCTTACCGTCTTCGGTCGCTACGGCAATGGCATTGATTGGCACACTCTCGTTGCGGAACCGCTCATCTGTCCCTAATTGTTCGGTATATACGCCGTCCTTGAGTGCGGTGCTCACACGCGTGCGGTGCGCAAGGAGCGTCAGCGTGGCAGCGAGGTCGGTGGCGGGCGTGGGATTGATGACCGTCACTGACACGCTCTTGATGCGGCGGCGGAAGTGTCCAGGAAAGTCACGGTCGAAGTCCAACTCGGGAACGTGGAAGTCAACTGTGGGCTCAGCGCTCGAATTGTCGGCGTCGAGGAGTGTTTCTAGTGCAGCTGGCGCCAACTTTTTGAGTGAGACACGCTTCGTCACTTCGAAGTCGAACCCCCTCGTCTCGGCGTAGGCCTGCTCGAGCCGGTACAATCCATTGCGCAGCTTCTCGCCGGCTAGCAGGCCGTTGTTCGTGGCGTCCCAATAGGTATCGATGAGCGGGGCCGACGCGGAGCGATCCAAGCCCTTTTCGAAAAAGTAGGCTCGCTCTGCTTTCTTCGCCAGGTCGTACGCCACCGTATATGTCTCGAAATAGACGTCTTGGACACTTTTCTGCATCCACGTGTAGAAGTCATTGTTGGTAGCACGCGTGTTATGGAACCTCTCGATGTCGCGCGCCGACTGCAAGTTGGACTGTTGGAACTCGATGGCCTTGTCGGCACTGCGGATGAGCGTATCTTGCAGTTTGATTTGGCGGTCCAGCTCCATGAGGCCGAAGCCGAGCTTGTTCGCCTCCAGCTTCCAGTCACGTAGCCGTGACACGCGTTCGCTTTTCAGGTACTGCATGTCCCGAGCCTGCTCGTCCTTGAAGAAACCCGCCTCTCGGCGGTAGAACATGGTTTGTGCTGATGTCCGAACTGCTTCAGCGAGGTCGTACCCCATACTACCAGTTGCAAGGGGTAGTAGTACTTCGAACGTCACCTCAGGGAGCATGATCGAGTAGCCGTATGCAACCGCCATGCCCTTGTGCTGCTTGTACCGGTCCTGTGCCAACTTGACATGCATGGCGTCGGCCCGGACCTCGCTCTTTGTTCTCCGTTCATGACCGCTGTCTGCGCCGAACTCTTCTTCAATCCCGCTCTGAATTGGGGCGAAGTCCTTATGGAGGTCGGGAATCCCAGCGTCAGCATCCACTCCGACGAGCCGCAGCACGTCCCTCAACTGTTGCTCTATGTTCGCACGCTGCGCCAGCAGCACTGCAGAGCTTTGTTCTGCACACTCCTTCTCCATACGCGTCAAGCCAAGCTTCAAATCTTCCGTTTCGCGTCCCTGCACCGCCAATATGGTTTCCAGCTCCTGCTGGTCCTTTTGGCGCATCGTGCGGAACAAGAGACGACCCAAAGCTGCCAGATCGTGTTGGCAGATGCGGCGCGCCCGAGCAAGCAGATTCGCGAATCGCACATTTACGAGCGGCGCGCTCAGCTCACTCAACACGTTTGAGAGCTGCAGGGAACCGCTAGCTACGGCAGAAACAAGCAGGCCTGGGTCGATGGACGGCTGAAAGAGTGCCAACGTGCGCACGCTGCCATGTATATCCATGGAATGCCGAATCTTGAACAGACGGTCTTTGATGGTGTCGCCGAGCACCGTAAGCTTTGGGTTCGTCGGTGTGCAGAAGTATGTCGACGACAGCGTCTTGGCCCCGAGCCATGTCTCGCCCTCGCCGGCGGCTAGCTCGACGATACCTCGTTGCATAAGTTCAAGGATAATCTCTATGCCATCGCCGTCACCCGTGCTCACATCTGCCAGCGAGCGAGCTTTTTTTTCGGGCGCGGGAAATACCTGCGATCGCTTGCCCAAAGCCTGTGACGCCTCAATGTAGCACTGAATCGCGGAAGGGACCGTTTCCATCGTGTCCTGTCGGAAGTAGAAGTCGCCATATGCAATGAGAATCTCTACATAGCGCATCACCGTCCAGCTCATGTATGAGACTATGTTTGCACGCGCGGCGACGTGTGGCTGAAATGGTTTGTCACTCCATACTTCGAGGTGGCGTCCAGCGGGCGTAAAGTTAACCAACGTTTCCAGTAGTGTTTCCAGGTTTGCACTTTGGTATTGTTGAAATGGAAGGAATTTCCAGTGGCTTCCGTCGTCAGCTCTACTTGGCAAGCGCGGGTCGAAAATGACCTGCACAGCAGCGAGGGCCTCGTCAAACTGCTGCGTCTCGAGGAACTTCTCAGCCGCGAGCATGGGCAGAAAAAAACCCGTCTCCCAATAATACGCAGACCACGGCTGCGAGAAGATGTCAAAGTCAAATTGGTTGCCGGCCTCCGTGCTCAGTCCACCAAAGTCAGGCCCCGATACCTTCATCGACACAGCTTCGAAACTGGCGTGGACATCTCCTGTCGCCGAAGAGGCGACAAGCTCGGAGATGGAGCCAACATAAAGGGACTCAGTGAGAGACTTGTCATCCTCGCTTATCAGCATACAGGGCTGGTAGTTGGCGACCAGCGGCTTTTGGATGCGTACCATACACATGGCGTGGTCCTCGTCCGGCTCCAAGTGGGCAGGAATCACGAATCCAGCGTTATCGACCTCGTCGACCTCACCATTCGGCACGATGGTGTTGAAGCTCGTAGCAGGTAATGAGGCATAGCCAAAAGTCCCTGACGACGACTCTGTTTTGCAGCGGCCAGAGTTGATGTCGAAGCTAAATCCTCCAAGCGAGTCATAAGCAGATGACTCCTCAGACGACGCTGTCCAGGCCCAGATCATGAGCTTAGTTGGGACATCGTTGACAGTCTCGGCAGCATCGGTCGTAAAGAATAGGCTCTCTACTGCAGTTTCTACCGACGCAAACTTGGTACGCAGGGCGGCGGCTTCCAATTGCTTCACTTCTGACCATGCACCATTGACCCACTCGGAAGAAGACAGTTCAATATCAAACCCTGTGGCGTTCCTCATAAGTTCTTGAGGTGGTACCTTAGCATTTTGGTCATTATTGTCATCTGTGGTGAAGCACAGTGTGACACGTGGGATGAAGAGCATCCTGCGAGGGCCCACAAACAACGGGAGCAGCCAAGAGCCATCACGTGCCGTCTCCCCAGACCCAATGGTTGTCGAGGGGATCGAGAGACCTAGCGACTGCCAGTGTGACCAGCCATAGTGACGGTCGCGGGTGCGGTAGAAGTACTCCCACGGCTTGGTCATCGTTCTGCCAAACACCATGGCTGAGTCCACTACGTCCACGGGCTTGAGTACTTTCTGGGTTGTCACTGTGTATGCGTACGCAACGTAATCCAGGTGCGACAGCTCGTTGAGCGTGCTGAAGTATTCTCGCGTCTGCTCTTGGAGCACCTCCTCGGTGAGAGCGCCTTTGCTAATCGCCGCTTCGAAACGCGAAAACAGTGCAGACTTGACGTCCAAGTTCGAGGCCGTCATCCAGTTTTCCGGATAAGCTAGTACTTTTCGATTGGCCTCCCAAACGCGGAACTTCTGCAGCCAGGTCCATTTGCGGCGATCAATTTCGAAGGGCTGCAGGTGACCTTCACTGTCTACACCTGCGCCCTCAAGACCAAGGATCGCGCGCTGCGTGAAGGTCTGCACGCTCGAAATGGCCTGCTTGATGCGCGACGTCTGTAGCGAAGTGTCCATTTGTACGTCCATGTAAAAGTACTCGAACAACGAGTCCGCGTCTTTGTAGCCTGCGTCGCGAATAGCAGGCTGCCGCAGGAGTACTGCAATCATGGCATCACGGCGCTGGCGCCGAAGCGAGTCGTTGATGGGTACAATAGTCTTGTTCCACTCGTCAAAACCTACGCGGTTGCGCAACAGTTGCCGCAAGTTTATAGCCATGATGCTGGACTCCTTCCACGACAGCTCGTCACTAATCGGCTGCGCGATATGCAGCATGGTCTTCAGTGAGATGACGTCGTTGATCTTAAGGCGCTTGAGGTAGTCCATTGAGCGCAACAACTGGACCATTGTATGCTCGTTGCAAATCGAGCTCGATGGACTCGACACCACGTCGTCCACGCCATAGCTGTCTTGTGCCCAAGCGTCCGACTTCTTTGGATTCAAACCTCCGTAGATGCGAAGGAGGATCTCGGCGACACCTGCATCTATCTCGGTGCCTTCCACGATGGTCTTTGAAATCGATACAAGAGTCCCTTCAGTGCCAGCCTTAAAGTTCTGCAAGACCTGGTTTTCGACGGTCGAATGTCCCGTGTGTTCCAGCTGCTCCTTGAGCTGCGAGTATATGCACAACTGCTCGACGGCTGACAAGCTGAGATGATTGAAGTCGACCGGGTCGAGTCTAGAGCCCCACGGGACAAGGTTCGCATCCAATCCGGCAGTCTCGTCTTCAGTACCTTCCTCAGCCCGGCGAGAGTCGCCATGCCACTGCCAGAAGAGAACTTCCTCGGCCGTGAGTTTCATGGTACTGATTGGGCCAACTATGCACTTAAGTGCGCGTACTGTCTTTGCCACTGTCTCTACCGTGCGTGACGACAAGAAGGTGCCCCGTGAAAGTGGCACCAGCTTAGAGGATCCCAAAGACCAAAGTCTGAGGGATACTTGCTGCGATGAAAGCTGAATGTTGTGCGACTTCTCAGCAGACAGCATTGTCGCCTTTGTCCGCTGGCCTTCGGCATTGTCCACCCAGTCAAGCGGCACGCCATCGACGATTACCTGAGCGGTCTGTTGAGTGGCAAATTCAAATGAATACTTGCCACTCGTATCTGGACTGAAGCTGCCTATCCAGGCGTCGCCTCCGCTTTCCAGTTGCGCCGCCGCAAACTTGGCAACAATTTCCTCCATCTTCTTCTCTCCCGATCCGATTTGTCCCTCTACAACTCCCAGCCCAAATTCGAGCATGGCTGCATCTTCCGTATCAAGCATTCTGAAAACGGATTCGGAGACTATCCGCGTTCGCTCTGCCCTAAGAACCACGGGGAGAAGATGCCGGTAGAGTCTGAGCACCATAGCGTCCAAACTCAGACCCTCCTCCGTGTACGCACTGAACTCCTCCATGATAAAGTAAAGGTCTTCATCAATTGCCAGCTCTTCCACGGCCTTATGTCCGCGAAGTACTGCAAGAATGACACTAATGTCATCTTCTTTGAAAAGAGACTCAAGTAGTCCCTCCAGTGGAGTAAATGCCAAGGCAGCATCGTCGGCTGCTGGAAACCGCGCAACGAGACTTTGGAACCCGACTGCAATCCGGAAGCTCTCTTTTCGAAAGTACTCGAGGGTAAGTTGATCTAGACGTGACGTGTTAGCTTCACATTGTACGCAGCGGGCCATCTAAGCACCCAGTTAAGAAATTACTGACCGCTTTGTGATGATTCATCAATCAAGCTCGCTACCTCCCTAATACTCAACCCCGTAGATGATATCTGGCGCCACTGGCGAAGACGTTGAAGAAACACAGTAGGACTTTCCGGCTCGTTTCCATCAATCGGATCGAATGGTGCCTTCAATATGTCCGGGAAGACGGTGAGCAGGGTTCCCGCGTCTTCGAAAGCGATTTGAAAGCATCGACACAAGACTACATATCGCAGCAAAGCTGACAAAGTCTTTGCGTCAATGAGTCGTTCTCCCTCCGCAGCTAGGTCGATGTTTTGAGACTGCGCAATAAGACTCAGCGCCTTTTGCGAGATACCCAGCGATGCCAATATTGCGGGCACATGATCGAACAGCATGAGGCTTTCGCTATCGGCACTCGATCCAAGGTCGTCGTTAATCCAGTCTACAAATTTCTGGTCGATCTTGCGGACGTTCCGACTGCCGAAGAGCGACTTGGCAAACTCGCAGTCACCAGTGGTAGCCAAATCAGACCATAGAGTGAGTAGATATGTGTAGTCAATGTTGGTCAAGTTCTGTATCTCAACCAAAGCGGTCGCTTTGGTGAGAAAGTCTGGGAAAATGACGCCTCCAGCGGAGTCGAAACCTCCCCAGATGTGAAGCGCGACGTCCAGGTCAATAACGGAGATGCGCATGCGTGTTTTCAAGCGCAGGAATGCCTGTAGTCCGGCGAAAATTCCATGGACGTCTTCGGAAGGGTCAAACTCCAGGACGTATTGAACATCGAGCGGAGTTACATGCAGCGGATCGTCGTTGTCCCGAAACAATCTACGGTCTGTCTCATTGTATCTTCCGACAGAGTATGACTTCACCAAGGACATGTATTCGACGTAACTCAATCCCGACTTCTTGATGAAGCCGTGTTCCAAGGACAGTATCCCATCGGCTTCATTGAACATCTCATCGTCGTTGTCATAGCCCCATAGCTGGGCGACCGGAGGAAGCGGCTTTAGAGCGTGCTCCAAAATGGTACCCGATATGGTGTCGACTCCACCAGATATTTGCAAGCCCCAATACTCGTCGTCCCACAGCCCCTCGCCGGTAATGGCAAGAAAATCCATGGGTAGCAGGCCAAGAGTTTCGCACTGGAGGGCTCGGAGCAAGGCCTGCTCTTGGGACAACAGCAGATCGTTTTTGTGGTTTTCAAATGCTTCATCGAGACCAGAAGGCGTGTTCCATGGATGCCAAAGCGACGTTGACGTGGTTTCAAGAGATGTGGAATCGATGTTCAGCGCAATGGGAATTGCCCAGGGGTTTCGGAAGGCCATCATGACGTCGTAACGCGACATCTTGAAAGCGGTGAACAGGACGGACATCTCATGAATACCTAGGTCATATGGCAGCGACGCGAATGGCGTAGATGGCAGACGGACGCTTGGAGCCCAGGATACAGATGCCGTCTCGTCTCCTGAGATTACGAAGGGTTGCATTGTGTATACGCTCTTCGGGCTGTGCAGGGAGGGAAGCTGGTTTGTTGGAGTGCCACGCAGATCCTCGGCTTCTGCATCATCGGCTGTGTTCAGGTCGGAGACTGGCACTGAGCTCGATGACTGGTTTTTATGTAATGTCCAAATCTTCTCAGCCATGATCTCGTTGGCGATGTCGAGGTAGGGAAGGGTTATGTTGGTGTTGGCACACGACAAGAGCAAATTGTTGAGATCAGGGCGGCGCGTGAGGAGCTGGGTTGCAGCATCTGACGGGAGGAACCTTATGAGCTCGAGCAAGTAGGCGCTGGCGCTAAATATTGAGTCGCAGTCTGTGCAAGAGTAATCGTCAACCTTGACGAGGATGTCCTGGAAGTTCGAAAGGCCAGTAAAGTTTACCAAGGCTTCCAAGCGAGCCTTTTGGTCTTCCTTGTCGACTGAAGAGATACCGGTGCCTCTAATGTATCGCTTCAAGTCAATCAGAACTTGTTGGGCCCTGACCTCATTGGCCCCGCTCAGGAGGTTGCGCGAATAGCGATATATGTCTCCCCACCGTTGCGAAGTCCAGATGTTCGGAATGGTCTGCGCGGCCATCATACCAGGCTCTCGAGGCGAAGCTGTCAACCTCTTGAAATAAGAAGTATTCTGAATCGCATTGCGAAAGGTCTGTTCGCTTCTAAAAGCAGCAATATCTCGGTGAGACCTCATACCGGCCTAAGAGCAAGCCCATTGCCGTTAGCACCTAATCCCCGAGTGAACAAGGTGGGGGACTTACGGCATATAGGCAGTTTGGCACGCTGATGGCCAACTCACCACTCGTTGAAGGCTTGGAGTATCGAGCTATGCGTCCGAGGAAATCTTCCAACGCGAATTTGGTTACCTCGCCTCGCGGTGGATCCCAACTATGAGGGCCGAGCCTCGGGCTGTCTGGCCATTCGCTGAGCTCATCATCGCTCTGGAAGGAAAGGCCGACCATGAGATGGTAGAAAGCTTGCTCAGTCATTTTCAAGCCTAGGGGTAAAGTGAGGTAGTTTTCGACGTTATGAAGATCGTCGAGAAAGTGAAGCGCAACTTGGGCAACCACGACGTGCTTTGGGTAGACATCTCTCCTAAGCCATGTCGAAAGCGATTGGTCCTACATGGATCGAATTAGTTGTGCAGCACCGGGAAAGAACGAAGAGACGATAAAGGGGCTAGAAAACTGGTTTCAATCCTACCTTTCCTGGTGGTAGAAATCCCTTGCGAACACCGGCAAAGCATAGCAGGGCCACGAGATTGTGCCAAGCAACGTCAGGAGGATTTCCCGGGAAGCTCTTCCATATCTTGCGCAGAATCTGAATGCTCATGTCCAGGCAGTAAGCTGTCCTTCCGCTAGACCACGGATAGAAGACATCATGCCATTGACCGCTGCTCTCCGGTTCAAATACCTTTGATCTAGGTAGCTTGAATTGCTGCCTTCCGCTGCCAAAATCGGGAGGTACATTGGCTGGGTCAGCTTCCAGGAAATCCATCTTCTGACCGTCATCATTGCCTTCCCACAAGAAGCTGTAGCAAGACTCGAAGCCATCTGCAGTGCCTAGGAGGATCTCATACAGATAATTCCCGGGAGACAAGGGTCCAGAGAGTCCAGCAAAGAATGTATCCTCATCAAAGTCCTGGTACCAGTACGTAGCCTGCGGGAAACGGGTGATGCCCAAACCCAGATGCTCGGGCCGGTGGAGGTTGCCATCGAGCTCTGCTTCTCTGATACTGTGCCAGGTTTTGATAACACTGCCCCGAAGCCATTCGCTATCAGATCTTGCTGCCATGCTGAGGATGTTTCTGGACTACCCAGATAGTGAGTAGTGTACTGTGCGCAGTATGAAATTGAGATGAAGAGTTACACTCATTTTGCAGCAATGGAAGACCACTTTATGCTTTTAGAACAGCACATATGTAGAGTGGCCTCGTAAGACAAAGATTGAGTAGATAATCATTACTATTACAGTCATATCGCCGTTGATTCAGCTCAGCCTCGTCGCATAGTGCAGTTTTCAGCTTGGTTTTGCTCGGTTAAAATGACGGCAGCAGGTAACCGCCTCGGCGCCTACGCATATGCATCGCTGAAAAACAGCTTTTTCGTACTTTCAGCTCGTATAACTATGCATCAGCCGTTCCTTGGTTTTTTCTTCGCACAACCCGGCGGTGTGCCGTGTCCCGATCCATCTCTCTCAACCTCTCAGAGAAAAATAGCATGATACCGGTGATATAAAAGGCTATGTTTATCACACAAACTATGGGGAAGCGTCTTCGGAAGCACTGCACTTTGCTCTTTCGTCTCTGGCTTTGATCAATTCTCTCCCGCAACTCTCTTCTTGACTAATGCGCTTCTTTATACACGCAACAAAATTTACTGGGTTTCACGTTTGATACTCCCCATCTGCATCGTGTCCTCCCTAACCCTACATATCTTCAACCACTCGTCCTCCTTACGCATTCCTTTCACAATGATACCTCTCGAGACTTGGCCTTCGCATGATCTTGTGTCTCCTAATTGGAACCCGCCCGATGTTTCGCATTACGCAGACCTGGAGATAAGGCAGTTCACGCTCGCCAAGGAGGGCAGCATCGCACGCAACTGTCACTTCTTCATCTGGGTTACAAAACGGGACATTACACCCAAGGTAGAGCAGAGATATATCGTGCGTACCTCGGGCGGCATGGAGGAGTTCTTCAAGACGGCGCAGCACGACGCAATCAATTGGACCGACAGTTACCATGTTCGTACCCGTCTCCTTCCTCACACCCTCATTGAACAAGGCAGAATCATGACGACTAACTTCTGATCACCAGAAGTACTGGGACTTCATACCTTTTGATTACCACGGCACGGGCTCCATGGACCATGTAATTGCTTACACCTCAGAGGTGCCCACCTATTTTAGAGAGTTCAAGTACACCATCTTGTCCTGGAACGACCTGCCCGACCAAGCTGAGAAATTCCTTCTACCGCTCCAGCAGGCCGCCACGCTCAGCAACACCGTGTTCCTCAATTACTCCGGGCAGGGATCCATCCGCTCCACGTACGTGAAAGCGTGTGCGCTGGATTTTGAAAAAACCGGCCATGCCGACCACGTACTATTTGTCTCAAGGAGATCTCAGCAGCCAGGCCTGACCATATGCAAACGCGGTCCTGACAACACGGACCTAGTGACTGTGCTGCGCCACACGGGCGAGGCACCGCTAGGCGACCTGGATCTGCCAGAGCACGACTACGACATCGCTGCCGTGGAGCTCGACAATTACGGGCGCAAAGATGGCCTGCTGCGCTACTGGTTCGATGACGCTGATAACACGGGCAAAATCGAGGTCTTCCGGCATGACTACGACGAGGCCACTGAATCGCACATCTTTGTGCGCATCTTCAGTATGCAGATGCCGCACGTGCCGAACTGTTTTATGCGCACAGAGACCTTAACTAGCCCTGTCACGGGTGCCGAAGTGGTGATTGTCTTGTTCCACACAGGTGGGCCCGATCCTAAACCCCGGAAGCGTGGCTGCACTACGCTCATGTGGGACCGGGGCGAGCAAAAGCTCGTGAAGACGAACTATATAAGTCAACCGTACGTTGGTGTTAGTAATCCCCGCCATACGTTCCTTATGCCCGTGGATGCTGTGGGAACAGGTATCGAGGACCATGTCATGCTGACTATGGACTCGTATGGTACTCGTTCGGAAGCGTATGAAAATGTGCCAAACGGGTACGTATTGAAGGTTCGGCGTAAGGAATGAGATGGACTTCTCTATTACATGCAATTGTTGTATGAATACTACGGTCGACTTCTACGAGGGAAGAGGAGAGGAGAGATTATGGTATACGTTTGTCTCCAAAATAAATAGGTACAGAGATGGAATGCTGATATTTGCTGTTTCTTGATTGAAGAAGTCCACATGATGGTTAGGCTGAAGCTGTGAGATCGAGGCTGAGCATGCATGACAGTCTAGATTTGAATCTGGATGAACGGCGATGCCTCATCGCTCCGGCCTGCCCTTTTTGTCAAACCCCGCCTGCACCTGCCCCTCCCCTGGCGTTATCTCAGAACGGATCGCACCGTATTGCGCATGCCAACACCCAAAGATGCGATACATCTTCTCCACATTCGACATGGTTGTGCTGCAGTATTTCAGCTTCTTACGCGTCTCTACGCGGCTGTCTTACCATCCACCACCCTGAAAGCTTTGCCGACGACACCAACCCTCGAGCCATCCCGTCGACCAACATCAGACGACTCCATTATGCCATTCAAGTGTCGCGCATGACAGAAGCCGATATCGATGGCGCGATAGACACTATACAACGAGCTTTCGCGGATGATCCATACAATAACTGGATCTACCCAGACCGATCAAAGGTGCGCTCTCATGTCATCCTCCTCGACCCGTGTAGACATTGATCCATCCTATCAGATCTCTCTTACACGCAACCGCACCTCACTCACCCTCCGCTGCCATTGGGGCATCCAGCATGGCCTCTTCCACGTCGCGTGAGACTCTTCCAATCCCTCCAAAATCCTCGGCTGCGCAATGTGGATGCCTCCCCGCCCGCCCTCCACTCCCGAACCCTGGTCCCTCTACCTCTCATACTGGTATCTATGGTTCAATCAAGGGCTGATGAACTTGCGCTACGGCCGCGGCGGCCTTAGCACAAAACGGTATTGGATATGGAAAGAGCGCCAGGCAGAAGCGCAAGGCGCGCTGTGGACGAGCGACAAAGGATACTATTTCTGCAACATCGTAACTGTGTTGCCGGAGGCGCAGGGAAAAGGTGTGGGAAGGGCATTGATGGAGGAGGTATTGAAGGTGGCGGATGAAGAAGGAGTGGAGTGTTATCTGGAGTCTGGAGAGTTCGAGGAAAGAGCCGAATGTGCCCATATATGAGAGGTTCGGATTCGAGTTGGTGAAGGAGATGGAGTGCAGGGATGGCGACGGAGAGAAGGATGCGGTCATGCTGTAATGCATGCTGAGGAAGCTACGGAAAGGGAGTAGAGACGGTGGCGAAGGTGTTGTGAAGAAGACGATTGCTGTGGAGACGGCAGGGACGACGCTTGAGATAGGGCAGTAGTTGCAGTGACATAGAGGCAGCTGGTGAAAGAGATTATTGTTGACAATTGGCAGGGTGATAGCACGTACATCTAGCGCATGTGCGTACTTTTCACCTGGTCACCCACCATGTCCACCTCTAGTGCCGGAGGCTCTACGGTTGGTTCTCGGGGAGTAATCGAAAGGGATCGTTGGACGGGGGTTCAGGTACAAGTCTTAGCAGTAGCCGTAGTCAAGTACAAGAGGGGCGCACTGAGGTAGATTGAACTGGGGCAATAGATCAAGTGCGGTAACCAATGTTGTAGATTGATATCGAAGTTGAACACGATGAGAGATACGCTCTCATCGACTATGTCTATATACTAGGAGATTCTCCGGTGTTCCAAGTCGTCCCATATTGTTCCATGTTATTCCAATCCTGGAACATCGTGGGATTTCCTGGTGTTCTCTGGAACACACATGCCTTGTTCCAAGGTGGCGTTCCGCCAAATCTCTGGAACAACAGGCGCCATGCGTCATTGGTTGTCGTCGTGGGCGTACATGAGCGGGCCACCTCGCGGGTCCCGTTATGGCTGTAATGACCGTAATCACATAACTTGCACCGTGTCCCTCACAAGGTTCGTAACAACTGCTTTCCATCACAACAAAATCATCAGCCACTTGTGGCTTCTACAACTCTCGGAATATATACTATAAACACTGATTTCTACCTCTGGTTGATTTCTTAAAGTAACAGTGTCTGCTCAGCTTGTAATTGTACGTTGCACTGCTAGGGCACCCACGAGCCTTACATCGGACGGCCTCGGATCAAGTGAAGACGATACCTAGCTGACCCAAACTGTCGTCAGGTTTAGGATGCTATAGCAAGAGTATAAGCCGAGCTGTATTCTGTCCTAGCAATGCTAGTTACAGCCATGCTGCTTTGGTGAGTATGAGGGCCTATTCTGCGAATTGGCTGGCAAAGACAACCTTGGAAGCTTTTCAGAAGACTTTGGACTGCCACATGCAGGCAGACTGTTTGTGCTCAGGCGCGCGTGGCAGATGATCGTAATAGACATAGGCCCTCGAAACCGCGACAAGCGATTCGCGTACGAAGCATGAGTGGGTGGACGTGATGTGAAAGAAGGCAGCGGTAAGGCAAATCGTGGTGGCGGCTAAGCGGCGGAACGGAACGCGGCGCCGTGCGGCGTGCTCTGGTAACCTTGACCACCTATCCGAAGCACAATACTGCAGCCAAATTCACTGCCCATGTATGTAGCGAGCTAATGACTTAAAAGCAAGCGTACTAGAATGAGGCATACACCATTATCATGTACCATCTTGCCACGAGCCGCTTGGAGGCTCAGTTGGGCAAAAGATCTGATAACACCATAGCTTTAGAATCAACATTTTAATTGTTCATTCACATACGACCATAGGACGATGAATGCAGTGCTTCCCGTTCGCTCAGCTGTACTTAAGCATCGTACCGGCGGACTAGTAGTTAGGTGGGTGACCACTAGCGAATCCCCGCTGTTGTATGTTTTTG
>ML975349.1:28456-76511 GCA_010015605.1 Decorospora gaudefroyi
GCTTCCCGTTCGCTCAGCTGTACTTAAGCATCGTACCGGCGGACTAGTAGTTAGGTGGGTGACCACTAGCGAATCCCCGCTGTTGTATGTTTTTGCTTTGTTTTTTTTTTGTTGTTGTGTACGGATACATACTCCGTCACATGAGGCTCTCCACACTTGGATCCCGGCTGCTTGCTTCGGGCACACACACTCGTCGGGGATAACGAGTTTTTTTTTCTTTTGCTAGGTCACACTAGGTTTTTTGGGGGTAGGTACACAGGAATTTTCCGGCTGGTCGGTGCGCTTCGAGCAGTGTGGGTGGATTCGACATCACAGCGTCTTTCGCGGGGCTGGCCGAAATCTTGTTTCTGTGGCTATCTACAGTATAATATCGACCAGACGCCGTGGAGCGGCCACGTCTCTTGTCGTTCTGGTCCCTGGCGTTTACTACTACTGTTCGTATACTTTACTTCGGCCTTGCATACCTACCTACCTCACGCGTTTCCGTGCACGGGGGGTTCTATGTGTATGTTTGGAATGGATCTCGGTGCGTGGGGCAGCGTGTGTTATCTTTCTGGATAGTGTCGTGGGGTAGGTGGGTATGCGGGTGGCATGGCTGTCGTAGTTTTGTGTTGGCGTGGTAGGTATGCGGGTGTGGTGAGGAATGCTTTGTAGACTGGTGGAGAGTCTGCGAGCAGCGTTGCGGGAAAGGATTCCGCGATTGGTCGGATGGCTTGGTCGATGTTGATGGCGTGGGCAGAAAGGGGGTTCGGGGTGGCAGCGGATGAGGGTTCTTGGGCGGTCTGTGTAGGGAACTCAGCACTCTTGGGCAGTGAGATTGCTTACTGTTGCGCGGTAGGTGTTGCACTGTGTAGCCCTTGCGGCGAAATAGAATATCAGCTGACTACTGGCGATATTATGGCATCGTGGCTGTCGTAATTGTTTAGTGTTATGTGGTTTCATGTATTCCTGTCTTCGCCATTGTCCGATAGGTTACGGATTCGGTTCCTTGAACCTCTTCTTGTTCACTTCTGTTCTGATTGAAAATACTAACGTGGAAAGCCGCTATCCGGACTGAGCGCCTGGTAGAGGGATAAAGAAACAAGCTACTTGTTGAAGCCTGCTGCTGTAGAAATTGTCAGGGTTTTTCTAGAGTGCGGTACTAGGATTAGTTGGCCAGCACTACCTGTGGTACTGTAAGTACGATCTTTACGCGTCTTGCAGTTTCGAAAACTCGGCGTTCTTCGTATTTGTGGTGCTCTCCTGTGGTGGTGTATGTAGTTCTTTTGTGAAAGAGTGTGCGGTATTGCGTGCAGGAAGAATTGAAGGATTGAACTGAGGTGATATTGTATGTGACTATGAACAGTATATGTAGGAAATTAGAGGTGGCTGGTACTGCGTAGTACAGCAGTGGAGTCATGGAACTGCTATGTAGTACAAGGGAAAAGGGAAACCTCTAGAACCGCGACAAAGAGCGAAGGAGTCGACTAATGCTAGGATTTAGGAAGTCTAGTCACGGTATCCCGTAACGGCGCTGCGTCGCGAGACATGCGTGTGACGGGTGAGAATACTGGAGGCGGAAGGTGTTGATGGAATTCAGCCTCGCGGGATGAGTAAGTAGGTATGGTAACGCCCAGGTTCGCAATAAGTCTGACGTCTGTATACAATGAAACAGACGTATCGTGAATAGACCATGTTCGAGTTGTCAATGAAGAAACAACGGGAAAGTCGATTACTGCTATACTACTTCGTACTGTTCTTGCAGCTGCAAACATTACATGGAAAGAGAATAGCGAGATGATGAATTGCTGTAGATCGTGAACGTAGGAAAATATATTACCTACCGATGGCCCGATGGCAGGATGGCATCAGAAGCCATGTCGCGAGGACAGATTTTATTGAGCTTGAAGAAAGCAACCGGTAATGCTGATCAGGCGTCCGACCTGCGGCCGCTATGTCTCGCGGTGGGAGGGGTGCGAAGTGACGACAGGGGCATGCCTCGGTTACTTGCCACGTTGGCACTAGCGCCTTCTAGATATCTATATTTAGGTGGGGCAGTGCTTTCATCTCATCTTGTATCATCGCGTCTTCCGCTCCTATTGCCACCCCCCACAAGTTTGCATTCCTAGAGCGGAAAAAATGCCGACCGTGCAGCATTCCAGCAGCATCAGTTGAAGGCTGAGGCGAGCGGGCTGGCTGCAAGAGGTCGAGTGATCATGTCTGTAGTATGTACCATCATGAGCCTCACCGCTTGCGTCCCCCGTCTCGGTACACATCGTATTACCCATGCGTAGGGCGTTCGAGGGTTCCTTGGGTCCGTGTCGGTGTTGAACGAGCTTCCTGAAGGATTAGGGTCTCAAGTTGCCTCCATTGTCCCTAAAATATGGACTCCATTTCCGTCGTCGACATGTTTTCCCTTCATTTGGGAGTCTTCGCCCCGCCGGGATTGTCACAGTACCTATGCATTTTCCAGGCACGCTGCAGGTCCTTCTGTAAGGACTTTCCCGTTCCAACATTTACAATTTAACTTCCACCCTGCCCTTACGCCCGACGGCCACTGCCACTCTCCGCTGCGCCGCTTTCATTGTTCCGTCATATAGGTACTTTACTCCCGTCACACCCAGCGATACCACCTACCCGCGAACTCGGCAGCTTCGGATTGGAGAATTCAAATCTGCAAATCGGCTATGAGCACCGTTTAGATTTGCGTGAATACTACTATCGTGCAGTAGCGTAAAGCCATCGAGCTGCATCTAACAGTAACCTCCACACTCTTTTGGTCCCTGCCTGCACACCCCTGCCTTCAGCCTTGGATACTTCTGCATACGATACAGCTCGCTTTAGGATGCTACCCGACGCCCTGCTGACGATCCCGACGAAATACGCCAGCTATAAACACGAGGACTTCTTGTCAACAGCGCCGTTAGTTGCGGCTTCGAAATTCTTTACTTTCCAAATTAGAGGTAGCCCGGCGCAAGAAGAGACGGAGTATATGGCGCATCGCAATGACAGGTCCAGTCGATCGCAGACTGAAAACGAGTTGTGGTTCAGCTTTCCCGCCTCCGCCAGGAGTCAACAAGAGCAGAGCTACAGGTTAGAACAATCGGCATACCAATCGACATCGCAGCGGATGAGCACATACTCGATTGGTTCAAGAACATCGACCGGAATACCTAGCATTTCTACCAACGCGGATTTGAATAAGCCACTACCTCCATCGCCCTCAAACTCGGAAAAGAGGAGCCGCAAATCGGTATCACTACGCGGCTTCCTGCAACGCGAACCCTCAAGCCAGCCGGACTCTACCCACCTTCGGCCTGAACCATACCAGCGAACGCAGCGACACTCCACTGGATTGAACCTAGATACGACCAGTCATCACCGCCATAACTACTCTCGTAGCATGCCAAGTTCGCCTTATGACTATAACCAAGCTACGTACCCTCAAAATCCAGTGACTGCTCCTCGCACGCACTCGGCCGCTTCAGACCACTCGAACGCAGTGCAGTTTCAGCCTTACTCGCTACAACCACAACAACAACAGTCCACGCGGTCGATCCGCCAGCAGCGTGCTGTTTCTATGAACCCCTATCTTGAGACACCATCAGCTCCACGATCCCGCACATTCCCCGAAGCCACAGTCAGCCCTACAGCACGAGACAATGTGTCGATCAGGCCACGTCCGCACACGATGTGGCTCTCACCTACCGAGCCCTTTACAGATGTCTCGCAGTTCCATCTTTTTGCAGAAGCAATGACCGGCCTGCCGAACGATAGCGAGCCGTTCTCACCAAATGGGCCGCCTCAGCTCCGAGGATCCCTCTTCGCTCGACCAAATGCGAATGATGCAATACCCCTTCCGCTTCAAAATCCACAGCGCTCTTCGATGACCCAGCCAACACGACGGCCTCAAAGAGAACAACGAGACGACTGGCAAAACTTCGAGCCACCGCCATTCATCTCATCGCGATCAGCACCAGCGCCAAATCAACCGGTACCTGTATCAAACCCGCCTCTCGCCGCGTATCAGGACTGGCAACCGCCACCGCAGATGAACGATGTCAATGCAGAACTGGCGATACTTGGTCTAGACGATTCTCAGGGCTCGGACGATGAGTTACCAGACTATCAGCAGAGTCAGGCTGAGATGGCGGCAAAGAAGAGACAGGAAGCTTCGGCTAGAGCTAGAGAGTTGGAGGAGAGGTGGAGAGGCATACATAGATGATCACGAAATACGCTTAGTACGGACCTGTATTTCGAGAATGCATTATCATCAGTCTCTGAGTTATTATTCAGCATTCGCATGATCATGCATCTACCCTCTTGCCTGAACTAGTCTTAGAAAAGATGTGGTTTCGTCGATTAATTCGACCCGTTCCTGTTGATTGTACAAGCATGAAAGTCCACATTGAGTAAACCATCCTGTAAGCTCACTTACAACCCACCAAAACTATCGACATGCATATGCGCATGGAACATCTGCGCTGCGTTAGGTATCGAATACTACCGATGGCATGCAAGCTGAAGAGCTCTAGGCAACGATCTACAACCCTTACTGAACGGTAACGCCCCGGCAGCTACGCTAAGCCAGGCTCTAGCCCTACACTCCGAGACTAAGGAACCGAAGCGATTGGCATAGATACCTATGGTAGTAGAGCACAGCCTCTACCGGAATTACGGGTAGCCTTTCGAAAGGCGCCCAACGCGGTAATGAGTCTGCATTGGAAGGGATGATGGAAGCCTGAAGCAGGCATTCTGCCCCCATACTCGATAGTTCCCTCTGCATCATACGATAGCGATATCGATAGCAAACTGCCCGAAAGGTACCGTAGGTATGCAGCGCAACCGGGTTAGGAAAACTAAGCCCCCATAACCACTACTTCCTGCATAACGAATCTCTCTACTTTGATTTCTACATACCAAGGTACGGTACCCGAGTTACTACTATCACACATTGGGAGCTACAACCGTATAATATCTCCGAATACGCCGGTTGGGATACGGAGATCAATCATCAACTGATGGGTCCGGAGTACGCCTTGCGTAGAGCCTTGACTACCCTACCTACCCACCGTAGCTACCGACCGGTAGAGCGGCGATTTGACCACGGCACGCGGCACCTGAACCCCTACCTAACGATATTGGAAAGGATTAATATCAACAGTGACATACCTACCGTTCGAGAGGGCTCAATAATGACACGAAGCGATCCAAGGCACCAACAATTATTCTCTTGGCTAACTTGGAACCTACCTACCTACCACACCCTACGTGCCTATCTACTATCCCTAGTCTATCTTTTTGCCAAGCACCTCACCTCCAAGTCGTGCAATACAGTTGGAGGGTTCATAGGTAACTACTGCAACATTGTATGCATCCTAGTAAGAGATGCATATGCTCGACTAACTGTTAGTGTCGTAGCACCGAAGCACTCTAATCTCGCACTATATGGTTACCGTATGTGGAAGGGAAAGGAGTACCGGTACCTAGGTATATGCGGGGTGTTTGGGGGCGGGAAGCTTATCCGACGGGCGCAGTACCGTACCTACCAAAAGCGAACGGGTAACAAAGACCAGTAGGTAGGTATAATAATCACCGTAATCGACGTATTCGTTATATCCACCAAAGGCTGCAGCCTTACCATTGAGTTGTCGCGGAACAGTCATGTAGGTAGCGTTGAATGCGGCCGCCGCTGCCCCTCGTCCCGTGGGCACAGCGCCATCAAGAGTAGCACATCCGACCATATATCCAACACTTTTTAGCTACCTACCTAACGGGATCAAACACAAGAATGGAACGGCAACATTGCGTTGTTGGCATGGCGCCATTTTTTCCTGGTCCGTGCGCAGGTGCATCGACCGAGGACCCGGAAATGTGAGGCTGTGCAAACGCATGTGCATGTCAGACGGCGGGCCGGGCTGATCGCCACCGTTCCAAAATAGAAAGAAGGTTGCCTAGCGTAAGTATTCGGGAAATCGAAAGGGAGTGGATTTTGTTGTTCAAATTTGAAGGATAATGACGGTGATTGTGGTGCTGGTCACATTCATGCGTTATAGGTAGGACAAAGAAATGATGTGTGGTGATGGGGTCTGAAAGAACGGTCAGTGTGTATGTGGATGACCTGATATATTGAATTGAAGGAGATGGTCTTGTAGGCTCGGGCGCTATGACATGGTCGCTATAGAACAATCTGCCGAACTCTTGACGTGTGGAAGCGTACGTGTCTATGGTGCTCATTGAGTATACTAAGCATGGTAGAGGGCAGTCACTACTTGTTGCGGGGTACGTTCACGTTATATAGGCGGATCTGAAGAGTCGTACATCTGTAGGTTGATAGCGCGGTAAGAGTTTAAGAAAGGGCAGGTTTGCGGGGCCTATAACAGACAAGACTATCGAGCTCCGCATTATCCTAGTTTTCCAATACTACATGTGGATTTAGATACGTGCGATGTTATTGCGAATATGTATATTGAAAACTCTTGCCTTAATGTCCATTGGTATGATCGCGCTTGCTGCTTCTTCACTCGAGCACGTGCTTCATTAACCCTAGGCGTGGATTAGATATCTTTAAGACTGCACATGACTAGATAGCATAATTGAGGAGCTGTGGTCAATGCTTTGCGCGCGCTATGAGTATCCGCGTGAAGGTAGGCGTTGACATCATGAGCAACACGTGATTTTCGATACGTGTGGATGCGGAAGGCGTTGAATAACAACAATGTGTCCAACTACCGGTAACTGTGACAGTCTGAAATGCACAATCTAGCACGTGAAATTGGTGCGATACTTGTGAGTAGAAAATAGCGACATACTACGATATCAAAGGCCGTCGTTGCAAAGAAACTGTGAAAGCTGCGTCCAAAATATAAATGAATGCTCCTTCCACAACATTATCAAAAAACCTACAACACGCCCACAAGTAGCCATAAAGAACAACCATCCACCCGCCTCTTAAAGTGCTTCATTCGCATCCCGTTCTCAGAGGATCTCAGTGTCAAACGCCATGGTCGAGCATTGCAAAAAGCTCGCCATAGAATACCAAACAAAACCAAAACAAGAATGGTCGCTAATCAAGCGCCTCGGCACCATGAACGGCGGCCTGAATACAGGCATAAGCAAAGTAGAATGCAAGGAGAAACAGCCCGGAATGGTCTTCATCGAGAAGCGATTTGGGCCCCGGGAATTCCGTCAGAACATACCCCACCGCGAGATCCAGATGTTGCACCAGATCAGCGACCACGCAAATATCCCGCGCATGGTCGACCATTTCATAGACGCTCCGAACCGGACAGCAGCGGTGTACTTGGAGTACTGCGACCTAGGTTCACTGGAAAACGTCGTGATGCAGGTGGCGCATGGAAAACACGTCAACGAGCACAAGGTCTGGAACTGGTTTATCCAGCTCACGGAAGCGCTTGTGTACTGCCATCGCGGACCGAAGTCGGAGCTTACCGACGACGAGATAACGCAATCGGACTGGAGCCGAGTCTTCCATCGAGATATCAAGCCAGCCAACATTTTGTTGACAACCGAGAACGGTCAGATTGTGGCGAAACTTGCGGATTTTGGTTGCGCCATATCCGAGGACTATATCGCGCTCGATAGCAGGAAGATAGACGCAATTAGGCAATCAGCATGGACGGATGGGTATGATGCCCCAGAGCATCCATTCTTCAGTGGTACTTCCGATGTTTGGCAGCTTGGAATCAGTATGGTCTGCTTGTGCACGGGAAACCTGCATCCGCGAAGTAGACATAATCCCAAGGGGCAACCCTGGGATATAGGGCTACCGGCGGGGTCAAAATACTCCTTGGAGCTGAGCAGCTGTCTAAATGCATGCCTAGTCACGGACCGAAATAGGCGCTTCACCGTGTATCCAGTACTGCAGCTTTTAGAAAAGCAGTACAAGGCCCTGAGTGCACAGGTACCCGCTGATGCTATGCCGCTGGAAATCTTCGATCGGAATATGTTCCAAGCACCTCGATCTGCACGATTTCCGATGAACCAACAGCAGATGCCGTATCAAGACTATCCTCTCCCAAACCAGCAACCGGGTTTCTACCAGTATCCGGTGGGTCCCGGACGTCCCGGACTTGCAAGTCCACGTGCCGGTAATATGGAGAACCCAGTCAATGATCATGGGTACCCAAACGCTCAAATGCCCTTTCCGGGCGGTAGGCCACGTCGCCGAGATTTTATGTGATGACCACGCGGAGCGTCTCACAAAAAGGTTACGGTACTTCCAGTACGATACAACGCGCAAACCTCATTGGTCGTGCCAGCCCCACGACTCCTCAAGTTGAGTTATGGCGGCGGTAGGAGGAAAGCCATGGGATCGCTCGCACGCGTACCATAAATTGCGGAGACGTTCTTGATCTTCTCGTTGATTAAAGCGGTCGCCCACTGTGGATGTTAGCTCGGTATTGTAATCTGGAATTGGACTGGCGAGCGTATGAGGAAATGAAATTGTATGTAGACTCTGAAATCTGGCTTACCTAAAGCGATTGCAAAGCAAGCCACAAATTTACAAGGAAATACCTTGGGGTTGGACTGCGCCACGCCACAAAGTGTTCGTACGTTGTCTCGTACTGTTTTGTCGACAACAGCACGCGAAGCCTTGTGTGCAGGCCCGAGCTGTGGTGTTGTCGGATCGTGGACGATCATCAGCATGTGCGCTAAAAGGTGGTATTGTGTTCCCATTACATGCGTCTTCTGGTGGAAACGAATGTCAGGAAAATTCCTGCCGCTGCCGTCTCGGTCCTGGCGAAAATAAAACGGGTCGAAGCTATCAGGTCTGCACTGTGTCCACGACTTGTTCTCGTCCATGAGCTGATTGTACCTCACAATGCTGTGCCTATTTTCGCCGAACACAAAGTTGCTTACATCAGCGAGGTGAGCGATGGTGCGTGTGGCCCAGATAGAGTCGTTTGCGGGTTCAAGCGAACGATCAGCGGGGAATATATGTAGTTTGAAAGGGCGCTGGGTCATCAGAGAAATCCACAGCTCCTGGCGAAACGCAGCCCAGTATATGGCTTGCCGCCAATCAGGGCCAGAGGTTCCAGCGTACGATTGTTCAGCAGCGCGGATGATTGCTTGCGTACCAAAGAGGTGGCCCTGGGGATCCGACCCGATAACAGAAATGTTCATCTCTTCCAGGAGTCTCAATATAACTGTTGCTGCCAGTAGTGGCTCTTCCTTGATAGCGATACCGTCGTTCAAAGCTGGGATCAGGGTATCGAAGCATCGTTGGTAGTAGGCATCGGCAATGTAGGGATCAAATTCGGTGGTTCGACTAAGCTGGCGAGCCGACAAAGCCAGTATGGCGTTCCTACGCCAGTGAAGGTCAGTCTCCGTCACAGGTTAGAACAGAAAAAGCTAGACGTACATCAGAGTGCTGTTTTGTTTCGCCATCTGCACAATATGCACACCGAAGTGGTCTCTGGTGTCCACCATGTCAAACTACGAAGGGTTAGCCAGGCATTTAGCCCGCCTACACGTACTCACGAATAATGCAACATCTTCAATGTAGTGCTGTAGTAACATCGCTTCCTGCTCATGCTCCAATGGCCAAAGAACTGGCTCACCTGGAGGCTGTTGATAGACGAAGGTACTGTGCCCTCCATGCTCGCACGTGTTTATGGTCGCTCGGTGGTGATGTGATATAGGTGGACCAGGCAGCTGCTGTTGGACTGGAGACTCTGAGTTGAGTAGCGACAGAACTGTAAGGCCTTCAGTCGGAGTGAAACCGGCGGAGCTGGGAGTTAAAGTGTGACTCTGGCCGCTTCCAGGACTGCCTCGTGGAGACTTCCTCGGGACTGAGGGACTGCTAAGAGGCGAGTAACCATCCTCTACATACTGCGCTCGGATTTCGCTAGACTCGTCTAGGAATTGGACTGCCAACCAATGTCAGTAGGAACAATAGCAGAGTCGTGACACGTTACTTTGAGGAGGCAGTGAAACCCATGGCTGGGTGTTACTGAATGCATTCGAAATGGAAGACGGTCGGAAACGCCTGCCAGTTTCATAGATGCATTTCTTGCCAGCCTTCTCGCATCGTCCGCATGTTGGTTGTTTGCCGTCGCCTATAGCAACGATTTTAGTGCACCACTTTGCCAGCTCCAGACAGGAAGTTTACATCGATAATGACGCGTGCGGCATCGAATGCTGAAAGCGTCAGACCTTCTTCATCTTGTGCTAACGCGCGCAGTCCCGTACCATGGCATCGATGATGTGCCTCGACGTGGGTATGCGACAAGTGAAAGCCGTCTCCAACTGTGCGGGCTGATCTGCGAAGTTTGGACACGCGCGACGACAACGCGCGAGAGACTCCAAGCTGAGGAAATTGCGCCGAAATGAGCGGACCCATGGCTAACCACGATCCACAGTTTTTAGTAAGACGGGCGGTGTTGAGCGCGTGCGTGCAGCAGCCGAACGCCTGAACCGCATGTGCCGTCTTGGTCTGCCCCGCCTTCAACCCCACAATTAGTTATCGTAACGACGACAGAAGAGGCAACTTTCTCCTGTTCATCCTGTGCATTCTGTACATTTTATGCTCGCCACATTGTCACTGTCAGCCGAAAACGTCTTGTACCTATCAAAGCACTACCTATGCATCGCACCGCAAGTCTACCAAAAGGCGCTCTCCTCATCTTCCTGGCCTCCTTAAACTCGCCCCTTGGCAGCCATCACACCTTCCTGAATAGTCATGCTTCATGCCATGTCACCAGCGCAAGGAGCGCCTAGCTTCGAAGGGAAAAAAGCCCTCTGTGAATGATGGCCTACCGGTACTTCAGCCAAATCAAGTCGAGAGGCTGCTCGAGTGTGCAACACTCCAACCACGCCCATGGAGGAGCCGTACCGTTGTTACAATGAAGACGAATACATGTCTGGAAAGGTGTTGAAGCCTGGGACCCAGCCTGTGGATCGCGTTCTCGGTCCCGAGAAGAATGCAGTTAATTTCATGGGTATTGAAATAGGAGCTGAAGGAAGGCCAGGAGGAGCAACAACTGAGAAGTTCGTTGGCGATGAATTTTGACCCGAATCGTGTTATCCGCATGGATACTGATCTGAGGTTTGTCGATGGAAGCAAGCCCCGGGACACGGCGCGCGAGATTATGTCCGTGACATGCAGCGTGCTGACTTGCAAAGCGGTGGTGGCCCGTGGGATAGGGACGATGAATTCGACCATAACGTAGGTACTTATAGACCCTAGCGGATTACAAGAGTGAAGGAACAACGCTGGCGAATTCGGGAGCCATGGAGTCACGATCGAAACAGAAATCGTATGGGACGCAGCGTCCATGTGTCCTTTCCTAGTATCTAGACTGCCAACTGGCTCATCATTTCACTCAGTACGTGCCGTGCCACCTCTCGCGCAAAACTTCCTAAGACACTAATCTCTTCCCGCTTCTATAAACATCATGATCACAGTTCGTGCATACCCCTAGAAAATATAACGGGTACACATATACCAGCTGTTGTATTCAAATTCCATTCCGGCGGCACTTTCAAACTCGCAACGCCGCTCACAGCATCTCCGACATATGAGCAATCGGCGAGAGAAAGGACGCTGGACTGATGATACTTACAGTTTCACACTCCGTCTACCAGGCCTTCACTAAAGACTAGGTAGAATAGCCGCAGGTGTGCAAACCACGCTGCGTTTCGATGAAACTGGTTCTTATGCTACAGGCGGACTTCGCATTAGCCTCGACTTTTCAGTACGCTTTCGAGAGTACTTTTACACGGAGAGTTAAGTGGTGGGTTGTGAAAATGCGGGAAAGCGAGATGAAGGGGAAAGAACAAAGGAGGAGCATTAGGAAGCAAGAGAGTATACAGAGCTAGCCTATTGCTATTCACGGAGATATTCTACAATTACAAAATATCAACTCGATAACCTTTTATTTCAGCAAATTGGTCCATATCGCACAAGCGATCCAGCGCCGAAGAAGCCTTTTCGAGGCTCGCCTGAGGGTCCTTCATTCCACCTTGAAAAAATCGACCTTGCAAAAAAACAAAAACAGAAGAATTCAATCTAGGACTCTTTCGCAAAAGCGAATATCTGTCGGAACTGCGGATACTCAATGTGTACAGCGCCAGGCTGCGCATTCCACTCTGCGTACTTGCGGATCATCTTCTCTTCGTCGTTATCGAGATGTTCGGAGGCGATGGGCAACTCGACAATGCCCTTGGCCGTGGTAACGCGGGCAATGTATTGCACGTGTCCCGGCGGATGGGTAGGCTCGATGTCGTTGGTGGAAGTGGCAGGCGTGTTTTGAGTACTTGCCGTGGCCTGTGTAGCTTGAGCCGCTGATGTAATGCCTGCGTAGTGTTAGTTTTCCTAGAAACTTTGGCCAGGGAGGAAGCTTGAACGGCTTCAGGGGAAATCTGCAGTACTTACTTGTGCCATCGGATGTATTGCTAGCGTCCTTGGTGTTTCGGCCCATGTCTGCTGTTGGTGGCGGCAACTGGTACGGGGATTGATAAGGAGCAGACTGATATGAAGACTGATGAGGCAAGGGGCGCGGGCTGGGAGAGCCTGTCTTGCTTAGGCCAATATCCAGTAGCTCGCTGTCGGAAACTTTTGGTGGTGGAAGTTCCGGTGCGGGAGTAGCCGAAGACAGTCGTGAGTCAGTCGTTGAAGGTGCAGGAAGCTTGCTGGAGCTGGTAGGAGCAGCTGCGGACGCCTGGACCTCCTCATCCCCAGCAGTTGCGTCTTCTTCAACACCGCTCATTATGTTGTCTCCATCCTCATCAATCTTATTGACTTCGGATTGTTGCTGTTCTTTTGCAGGCTTCGCGGGCGCTGGTGCGGCTTGTACTTGAGCAGCATTCTCTGGTGATTCTTTCGCGATTGCAGCGACAGAGCGTCGAGTGCTTCGCCGAGTTGTCATCTGTGGCAATAGTTGCTCCTGGGACACTTCCAGGTTTACACCCTGCTCCGACTTCCGTGGGCGGCCGACTTTCCCCCGCTTACGCGGTCCAGACTGGTTAGTCGGCTCGCTCTTTCGCTTGTTGGCTTTTCGCGAGCTCGGAGGTAGTCTGTCCAGATTCGATCGCACCGGGTCGGCTTCAGCTGCAAGGAGTGACATGAGAGTAGGTTCGACTTCGGCCGAGACCGCTTCATCGCTATTAGCAATGGGTGTGGCAGTGGTGTCCGGAGGAGGGCTAACGGTCTCGTCTTTTGATGCTATAGTTTTTACGTCAGCAATGCGCTACTTAGATATGGTCAAGCTGGAAGAAGATCGTACCATTTTGGTCTTCCATTGGCTCCTCACGAGTCGATGGGGATGGCGTTTGAATACCAGCGAAAACGTTGTCGTCTTCGGCCGGTGTGGAGGATCTGGGCTGCGACTCCGGCTGCCGTTCCTCTGAGATAGCTGATTCTGTCGCGGGTCCTGCTGGGGAATCGTTAGCGCTTGTATCACAAAACCAGCCACCAGCTACAAAAAGATGCTCGTGGTATTTGGAAACACTTACATTTTTCAGTCGGGTTTGTCCGCGATTTGCTCGCCCTTCTGTTCCATTTCTTCGTCTTCTTTGGACCAGGCGAGGGGTTATCCTTGGCATTATCCTTTGGAAGATAGCGTCCATTTGGGCCCCGAACCTTACCGCCACCAGCATCTCGTACTGGCTTTGCGTCATGCTCTGCACTGGACCCAGAGCTAGAGCCGCGCGATACAGCATCATCGACGGACCTCGGTACGACTACTCCGTCTACACCTTGTGATACCTCGGGCTCGGTTCCAAGAACTAGCAGGCGAGATGCTGCCTTAGACTGAGATGAGTGCTCTGACTGGGGCGGTTCGGACAGCGACATTGTTTGAGGGGCTGATTCGGAAAAGAAATCTGGCGCTTCCTTGTTAGTGATTAAAATGGAAAAGAAATAGAGAGTGTTATGTAGTGGTAGGAGTGACAAACGCGCGAAAAAATGGTGCCGGAGTGAAGTGAGGGGGGTTGCCATCTAGTGTAAACATACCTGTGTGCTTGGGGAGCTCTGGCGCGATCGCTGGAGTCTGCGATGGCTTCAATACTAGCTGCTCCATTGGCATGGGCTGCTTTCCAGAGTCCGGTCCGTTTTCAGGCTTCGGAGGCAAATTAGGTGGAAGAGGAGCTGGAGTTTGCCGGACGGAGCGGGGGAACTCTTGTTTATGTGCCTGATAGCGGCTTGGCTTATGCGAGCTGAAAGGCACTTGAAGCTGCGGTCCTGAAAGGTCTGTATTATCATCATCAGTTGAGGGCAGGCTGTGTACAGTGACCTGTTGCTCACCTTTGTATGTGTCGGATGGATCCTGTGGCGGTCCAGTTAAGCTCGAGGATCTTTGCGCTCCGTCGTTAGGATACCGGACGCCAGGAGCTGCCTCGCCGCGCGCGTTGTTTCTAACGGTAGTCGTCGACATTTGCTTGAAGTTCCGGTCGAAGAATGGCCACTTGTCCTGGGCCTTGTTGGTGAGAGATCGTACTCGGCGATAAGCCCTATCCAGCTGGGCAAATCCTTCGGGTGTACGGATAGTTGCAGTTTGTTGATCCTTCTTGAGTCCGTACAGGTAGTTTTGCTTGATCCATGCGCCTAACTCGTTGTCCTCTTGCAATCCGCTCTCACTAAGAAAACCGTGAATGTCTGCCAAGGTCGCGACGTCGACATGGCCGAACATCTCCTCGGGAAGCAATGTAGATGGCGGGCCGTGGTCCGCGGGGTTGTATGGGGTATTCGAGCCAGGAGCCATGGTGGCGTGTGTGAAGTGGGTGGTTGGTGCTAGAGAATCTCAGGCTTGGAAGGACGTGATTTATAGACAGCGAGCGCTTGCTGATAGAATCGCGGCTATTGTTATGTATGATAAGACGGACGAGGTGTGTCCGTCACAATAACATAGACCTATTCAGGCACTACTAATGTTGCGCGACGGCGGGAGAAAATCCGGTGACCGAGCTTTAGCGTGAGTTGAGGCCCCTGCGCAACGCAAAATTTGTTACCAACGGGTGCCGTTGGAATAAGCATGAATAGATCGATAGACAGCACGTAGTTGCAGTCAGTTCGAAGACTCGTGTGGGTCGTGGAGCTGACGCGCAAAGCGGAAAGTAAGGTGGTGACGGCGAGGGTTGAGAAGCCCGAGCTTTTGGTGTTCCAGAAATTCCGTAACCATCCAGGACACCTCAGCACGGCTCTACCGTAGCACCGTAGGTACGGTAGCTATCATGTGACAATGCATTTGCCACTTCTAGTGTTGCGCCGAGAACTAGCAAGCGAGAAATTAGGTTCAAGGTCGCTACTACATAGAGAGCATGGAGAGATGCGTTACACAAGAGTTCACTGGGACATTGAAAAAGCCTTTGAAGGGATGCCAAAACCGCCAGTCGACTTATTCGGCTTCAACACATATGAGAACGTTCCGTTCAAGACTCTGTCCAGCTTGCATGCCACTGTGTCTTCACTACATCTCATGCCTGCTCCCCGAACTGGTCACCCCTCGTCTTCCATCCCACATATCCCGCAAAGCTCCTCAACATAACACTGCATCTGCTCCCTTGGTATGTACGCCTCCCATCCTTCCTCCCAAGCCTGGTTTTGCCATGCCAACATCAACCTCGTGCCACTAATTAACAGTGGCCATGCTTGCTCCGGCACGTTGATGCCTCGAGGCAGCGCATCATCTATCAGTCCACTGAGAACATCAACACCAACGGCGAGAACGTTCATCTCATCCATTATTTGTCGAGACTGTCTAAAGAAGACTTGCGTGTGATACCAGAGGTCGCGTACGATACATAGACAACCCTCGTGGGTGAGGTGTCCGTTCACGCCGATGATTTCGCCACTGAAGAAGAGGTAGTGCGCTGACGTTGCACGCGTTCTCGACCTTAACTCACCCCCTCGACCGAAATTTATGCCTACGGCCCCTTGGGTACGACCAAGACTGAAGGGGACCAAAGACCAGCTTTCGTATTCCTCCGCATCCGTGAGTGGAGTAAAGAGCTCGTTCCTGTCTAGCGGACACTTATTGGCGCCTTCCTCAAACCACTCCAATATGCATGGCTTGCCAAAGATATGGCCACAGTGTCGGAGAAGCACCGGTGAGTGGCCGTCTTTGTATTCTTCTTGGCATATGGGGCATCGGCTTGCTGCTGAGCATATTGCAACGGGTATCAGATTCTTGACGTAGGCTTCGCGGGACGGAAGGCCTGGATCGAGTGGCATTGAAAGCTTTGACAATTGCGGTATGAGTGCGAACTATGCTAGCAGACGCAGACAGCAGGAGGCAGGGGAGAGGGTCTTATACTACGGTGTCCCGGAATGATCCACGAGGCTGGAGAGACATTTGTGCGACCGTGCATGTGACTAGTTTGGTTTGCTATTTTTCTGGAAGGTGAGACTGTGTTCTTGTGTTATCTAAGCCTATCTCCAAGACCATTAGCAACCGGTGTTGTATTGTCAAAATATGGCACAGCCCATAGGACGTGTACGAGAATGGTTGAATAAAAGAACTTGATTCTTATCAAAACCTTTGCAAAACTTGCAAAGCTACTAGGTGTAATAGATTCGTAATAAGCTTGCACTACTAAAGACGGTAGATTTTATACGCGCAGACTAGATTATGTCGAGTGGTAATCAGTGATCACTTCCTGACTTTATTGACGTGGCTACCGTCGTCCTGCGAGTCTGCGCTTCGTTTCCGAGACACGCAAGAGTCGATTGGAGTATGTGCGGAACAGGCCGCAACGGAGCCTAGCCCGCTAGCAAGTGTCGGCTGCATCGATGTTTTGGCTCCTGGCCTTGTCTTGTGCAGGCGCGGGCTGCACGTCAGATCATATTGTAACCTTTGCGATATACGCTCTGCGGTTGGCACATTATCTCTCTGCAGTTTTTCCGTGGTAAGAAGCTTCCACAAGATTCTGGATGCTCTTGCGCGGCCCGCTGTCGGTGATGATGACCGTGCCATCGGACTTGAGCTGTGAGGACGCGGCTCCCAATCCTCTTGGAACTTGATAAGCTCCTGCTTAATCTCCGCACAATCGCTCGAGACGATCCAGGCACCAAACTTATTCGACGACTGTATCTTGAAGTGAGCAATCGGGGCAGGGATGGCGGTTGGCCCTTCCTCTGCGACAGTGTCCCACGTCTCCTTGCGGAACCACTGCGCGATGTACGACATGGGTACATCGGAGTACTCTTTGCCACCGGCTCTTTCGGCTCCCTTTGGATCAGCCCATATCTTTCGCATGAGCAGATGCGTCCCACGCCGTGTTCTGTCCTGGGGGTTAATAACATTACCAAACATGAAATGTTCCCAGCCATAACCCCATTCAGTCTCTGGGCAGTCAACTCGAATGTACGGTTCATTCAAATTACCTCGTCGCATTACTCCGATGGCATGAACAATTTCATGAATGAGCGTAGCGGCGAAGAGAAAATCGTGCCGAAATTGCGCACAAAGTGAGGCCGCTTCGTACTCACCGTCGCGATAGTAATCACGGAAATAGTCTGCCAGTTCAATCCTGCAGGAGTATCTCCCTTGAAATGCTGGGCAGCAGGACGAGGTATGCGCTGGTCCTTCGTTGTCGCGTATCGTGCGAGCATATACTCGCTTGGTCGGAGGCTGGAAACGGAAGGAAACGCTGTGACCGAGACAATGCAGAGCCTCACGTACTCCGGCCAGGTATATGGCACGTTTCTCTTCGCAAACGCTAGCCAAGGGATCGGATAGATAGGTCTTGCTTGTACATCCAACAGTACTTGTTAATTCGCGCCCGTACAACAGCGGTACAAAAAATATTAGAAGAGATTCATGAGTGATAAAATGTGAGGCCAGTTGGAGCATCTGCCGCATCGGCCCCTCGCAGTCAAACCAATGAAACATGGGATGGACATGATTATCCAAATTTCCCGGTAGAACGCCATCATCTTCCAGGAGTTTGAAGCGATCGTTCTTGTTGCATGCTGCAATCAATCCATTGATTCCGGAGCTCGTTTCAGGAGCGAGGCGTTTGTGTCGAGGTGGTGTCCGTTCTGTCATCGTCTGTGGATATGGGATAGGATCTTGCGCACCTGTACTCGAGAAAACCAGCTGAGTATACATACCGTGGACAAGGCCATTGTGGAGAGTATTCGAGCAAACAATGAGACAAAGCGCCGAAACAGTTCTAATGCAACGTTGCGAATGACGGGCAGAAATAGAAGGGAGTGTGACAAAAACGAAACAATGAATTGTTCTCCTGTCTCCAAAAGAAACGTCGAAAGCTTCAGCAACTGCCTAGAAAGAGACAGGTTTACAGTGTGAAGCATTGGCACAATGATTCTGATATGGCATTATTTCTCTGAGCCCAATGTGGGGAAGCGTTTGAGGATGTAGGGTAGGAGGACTGGGTGTATGCCTTCGGTGCGACCGATGGCACAGATCAAAACTTAAGAGATGACATTTGAGTAAGAATGCGCGTACAAATTCAATGAATTTGCACGTGATCCGGGCGAGAAGTGGGGCGGTACACAGCTGTCAAACTTACATAGGTACCGCCGCGAAACTCCGCCTCGATACTGCAGAACCTACCTACCATATCCTACTGCCGATGAGGTACCAGATCGCAGTACTGGTCCTCAAGAAGTACGAGGGAAAGACGCTTCTGTCCGCAGCCGGCTAGAATGACTGTTGCGCGAGTTCGAAGAGTTCCACGGCTATTGTATCACCTCGTACCAGCCATAACGGTATTGAAGGGGATATCGTGTATGGGAGTGTAGGACAGGAGGCCCAGAGTACCACGCAGTACCACGCAGTAGGTTTTGTGATCCCTCATCCTGTTATGCTCCAGAGTTTCCGTGGATGACAGCGAACGACGCGCAAAGTCGGTAGCAGCGTTCTAAGGTTGAATTCGTCGATGAGTACAGTACCTGCCAACCTCATGGATCCCCATGTCGCAAAGTGATAGGAACGACGTTTCGTTGGACGCGCTGAGTCGGGCGGGGAGCTTATATAGGTAAACCGTGACGATGGATGAGATCAGAAGAAGGGAAACCCACACGCGTTTTGGCGTTATGCGCTAGCGCGTGTTTAGCGTGTTTTCTGTGCCCGCTCCACATGCAACCGCACGATCGGTGTTTACCGACCGTCCGTCAACCCCATCAGCCCGCATTCACGGCACCAGCACCAATCGAACAGGCTGGTCATGGCTCTTTTCGTCCCAGTATAGACGTCAGTACTACTCTCGGACTCGCTTGGGTATGACACTCGATGCGAGCAATTCTTGTCTAACGCTTCAAGACCGTGTTCGGGTGGCGGTCCGCTTTCAATCGCGTGAGCATTCGCTGCGTGCCGGTACCAACAGACTCGAACCTCAATTGATCGTGACGATTACCAGCGACTGGCGAGAGCGGTCATCCCATAGCAGAAGCTGAAAGCGAGGTGTACCGGCGTGGTTAGTCACGAGATTCTCCCAGAGAAAGCTAGGGGATATGGACTTCATTTGGATGATTGGCCATGGTGTAAATCTGCACCTCCCTTGCATTCAGAAATGCCACGGGGTGTCATCCGGGAACGAACAAGACCGGCCTTGGATTCGTCAATACCTGTGCCTGGATGCCCCTGCGATTCAATCCTAGAGTTTGTCAAATTCATGCTAGGCACATGAATTACCATCATGACGAAGACTGAGACATTTTATCGTTTCCACCTGCGGATTATTATGGCAACTTTACGCCGAGGTATTTGAATTATTCTACGAAGTAGTGTCATGTAAACTTTGCACGGGATGCTGCCGGTACCTACCACAGAACATCACCATCCAGATGATTCGCGAAACGTGCCACAAATGACACGGTATCCAAGGGTTTCAACTCAACTTCAAGGACGCAAGAGTCGACCAGAGTGATGTTGTCGACTCTTTCCTGATACCGGGCGATGATCTTGTTCTCTTTTGTGCCAGTCCGCCGGACGGCGGCGCGCGATGTCACTCAACTGGATTGCAACCTGTTGGAAAGGTCCACCAGCAATATGGTCAGGAGCAGGTGAATGTTCAGTAAGGAGCATCTCACCGAGTATTCAGGAGCACCCTATCAAATACATAGTACCAGATCAGGACCAGCTTCCATAGTATATGAGGGCGTCTCTCCTCACATTTCAATCGATATCTTCTTCATTCAACTTTCTCATTCAACACAACCCCCGCGAAGAGAAGCTGACGTGGAATCCGACCTCGCAAGACAAGTGCGGGATTCTCCGGCCAGCCTCTTTGCTACCTCTACAAGGCATGCCTCTGCAAACGAGACAGTGGCAGGAGTGGAACCGTCCATGCCTCCATTGCAGCCTGTGTCGGCAAAATTCCTCAGCAGCATCGCATCCACGCCGGATTCCGATAATCAATCATCACGGCATATAAAGCAACTCATCGCTGTACAAGCAATGCAGCAACAACGCCTTGAGCAGTCTTCGACCAAGTTCAGTACACCGCCGGAGTCGCACAACCACCTGTGGAGCTGGGCCCCATTCGAACGCGGCACCAGTATACCATATCAAACTCGAAGACAGTTACAATAACAGGTAGGCAACACAACGGTCTTTTAACAAAGACTAGCTAACCATGGACAAGTAGTGGACCCTCGGTTAAAGCAAATGCCAACTCAGCAACACCTCAAGGCTCCACCAGTGTCCTGACTGCCATACTCGATCGCGATGTAAATATTGCAACAGACACTCCTACGTGCAGCCCGGCAAGAAATGGCGTCAAACATGAGAGACAATCCCCGTCTGCCGTTTAAGGCTGAGCCCCTGTTCCATGGTCCGACCCACGCTTTTAATCTAGAAGCTGTTTTCAACCATTTCCGCAGATGGATAGCCCAGGACGAGCCAGCCCCAAACGATCACTGTATCCGAAAGGTCATCGAGCCACATAGTCCAAACATCGTGGAACCCGGCGTAGCCAAGTCTCTAAAGGTACTAGAGAGTTTAGAAGTAAAGTTCCCGCAGATGCGCACTTATAGGTCTAAACAACTAAACCGCCACCACCGCAAGCCCACCGAAAAAACCATACATACCGTAATTGGCGTTATGCACAGTATCATATCATCAACCAACGCCATGCCCGCCACAGAACGCCTTACCAATATTCCCACAACCTACATGCATGCATGCGTGCACCGCCGTCGTAACCAAATATCGTGGAAACAAGCAATACAGATCCGCTCTTCCCAAAATTCCGGTCAGAGAATCAAATTCGGCGAAAAGAGCTCACAATCCTTATAAAATGCGTTTCTTAACTACTAAGAACGGCGCAGCAATAGCATCGCGAGAAACACAGTATTTCTACTAGATTCTAATACCAGTGTAGTATAGGCAGAGGCGTTCCATTCTATCTAACCCCTTATTATATATCCAAGGACTTTCTCTCTCTCTCTCTCTCTCCGATCTTTTCTTCTTACATAGGTAGTTTCCAAGTTCTAATTTCATTTTCGCATTCATGCCCACCTACCCAGCACCCTCTTCCACGAAACCCAAAAGCCGGGTACCTAGTGCCAGAGAAACTAAAAAAAAATCAAATAAAAAACCTCTCCCTCCCATCCGCTCAACCATTACAAAAAAAACCCACCAAAAAAGAATAAGTGATTCGATGTGGTCACTACGAGGGTCGAACTCGCGACCTTGGCGTATCATACCAAAGACAAATGGGTATTAGCACCACGCTCTAACCAACTGAGCTAAGCGACCGGAAAGGTTGTTAACAGAAGATGTTAATATGAAGGTCTGAAAAAATTGTATATATCATAAATAGTTTATGAGGGGTAGGTAGACGGGAAAGGGTTCCACACTAGAATTAAGCGGTGTGGGGTCCAGGCTGGTGATAGCCCTTGATGAATGTAACTTACGTCTAATGCTTAGGTAACCGGACCACAAAATAGATTACTGCTTGGGAGTAGATGGTGTCAATTTTGTAGCGCTCCCGGTCCCAAGACATGTTAATCATAAAAGCACATATAGGAAGCTTGTATTATTTCGCTGCTATCGGCAGATGATTGCTTGTCATTATGCTCCCTCAGTAGAGCCTATACCCGACGTCTATAAACTAGCTCCGATGGCATTCACGGTTAGAACCGAGGCCCGCACGCCACATTTACCAGAATACTTCGTGGACCTTCGTGCTCGTCAGGCATCATCAACGTCTACCAATCCTTCCGCATTGAAGCGGGGAGCGACACGGACGCTAGCGTGTCGGTCGTCTCGGACAAAGGTGTGTTAGTTCCGCTCCGAGCAGCAGCAGCAGCAGTGGCTCTAGCAAGCTTCTTCTTATGAGGCTTCTTCTTACTTGCATTCGCAGCAGAAACCTTGGCCGTCATCTCGCCGCCACCGGCTGCCTCATCCGGCCAATCAAAGCTCCACCGACCGTCGTCCTTGAACGGCTCCTTCTTTATGAATTTGGAGACGTCGACTTGTCGCCTCAGTGTCTCTAAGTATCCAGCTACCACGCGCAATACGTCACCCTCCATCTGCTCAGGCGTGGCTGAAAACTCAGGGATCTCGAGCAAGTTATGTGGCTGGGCACTGGCTTTGATCGCGGAATCGTCGATAAGAACTGTGTTGTGCTGACCGAATCGACCACCGGTGTTGTAGTCTGGGTGATAGGACTGTATCTGATTCCGGCTCCACACTAGTTTCAAGTTCTTGTACACCTGCACGTTCTGTTGGTAGTTCGTCGGTGATAGTCCGAAGCTGTCCCGGGCCCACTGAGCTACGAGCTTGGCGCGGAGGTCGTCCTCCAGAGATTGACTGACAAGCGATTTGACGTTATCGGGTTTGGCACTAGACCACACCATGACCTTGAAGTTATCGAACAGATAACGCATAAATGGCTTGAGGAAGGGGCGCTGGATCATAGTTCTCGCCTTACGGTTGGGCCGGTAGAGAACGGTGCCGTTGAGATCGAGGATGACCAGCAACTGACCAGGCAATTCCGTAACGGATGGCTCGCCAGCAGCCTGGTCTAGATACTCGGGCGTGGGCTGTGGCGCCGGAAGCATGATCTTTTCGTCGCCGTATCGTCCCTTGTCAACAGCAGGTGGCTTTGGTGCTTTGGAGGTCCTACGAAGCTTGTTAATCCGAGAACACGCCGCTTCGCAGGAAGCGATACGATGAAGGGTGGCATACTCTTTCTGCTTGACATGTCCGTTGGTAGAAGGCCCAGACTGTGGCTTCTTGCCTGGAGGAGTAGGCGCCCTGTAGGAAGCGTTAGTGCTGCGTTTCTTGGACTTTTGGCCTGTGAGCAAGGCATCAAGACCGTACTGTATGTCCTCGCCCATGGCATCGCGTGGATAGTTTAGCGGCGACTGCATTGTATGGTGGTGGGCGCGACCGTGAAACATGGGCTGGGACTGCTGTGCAAATGGCGACCAGGCGCGGTACTGGGACGGGTGGCCATATGGCGGCAGGCGAGGATATTGACTTGGTGGTGCGGCGAAAGCCTCTGGGCCGGGGTAGAAGTTGGGCGGAGGGGGTGGTGTTGCATGCGCATGTCCATTGTAGCCGTTGTACTGCATCCACTGATGGTATGCCTGCGCTTGCTGGTGGGCGATATGGTCGTTGTACGACTGTTGGCTGCTGTACATGGGCGGAGGCGGAGGCGGAGGCGGGCACGGCGCATGCCATGGGGCATCTGGCGGGCCGTAGCGCGCTTGCGGTAGAGGCAGCGGGCGTGGTGGAAGCTGGTGATCGAAGGGGGCGAACTGCTGCTGGCGACGACTGCCATCAGAGCCGCCAGGCCTAAAAGGCAGCGCATGCGGGTTCCACTGGTCGTTCATACCGGCCGAGGAGGCTTGACAGCCTGCCGTGGTCTTGTCCGTGTTAGTGGGAGAGGTTGCGACGGGCGCAGCGTGGGGGATGCTGTACCGATCTGACGCGACTGCAGCCATGGAGCACGTGCAATGGCGACGGGCACTGGGCAACGAGAAATATGTCGTCGGTGAAAAAGCGACCAATGTGGAGGTGAAGGTGACGGAGACGGAGACGCATTGGCTGTGCTGCTGAGGAATTTGGGCGCACCACGCAGTTGCCTGGTGGCTGACTCAGCGCTGTCGGGCGATCGTAGCACCGATGGTGGTGGAGGGGTCCACCAAAAAGTCGACTTCCTTCGTCTACTGTGCATATCTACGTTACTCTCCACCTGCAATGCCCCTCGCCACCAAGCTCGACCGCACACTGCGGCCGGCTGAAGAGAGCTCGGATGGAGAAGACTACTACCAAGTCACCGATCGCTCCTCTTCCGCGTCTGTAATCGAGGCCGACGACAGCGGCGGCATTATCAGCTCAGATGGCGATGACGCAGACGAGCAAATGGTGAGCCTCAATGCGCATCTTCCCATAGACACGGCAGCTCCACTGACACCGGAAAGTCCGACGCCTCTGGTGACAGCCACGTGCACACGCACATGAGCAAAGTCTCGTTTGGGGCACTAGCCAAAGCGCAAGATGCCCTCTCGAAACAGCAGTCAACGGACCGGAACCGCAAGCGCAAACGAGGCGACGAAACATCGAATTCCCACGAGGAGAAGCTAGAAGCACTGAGAGAGAGATTGCGGCAAATCAAGGCCGAGAAGCTTGCAAATGGTGCACAGCCGACCAAGAAGGCTAAGACTGCGACCACGAACAGCGTCACCCGGCCTGGACACAGCGAAGACGATGAGGCCACGGACGACTCCCATTCTGATGCAGCACCACGTGCACGCTCGAGCAAGCACGCTCCCGCCGTGCAATCAAGCAAGCGCATGGTGTCCCGCAAGCGAAAGGTTGTCGACGTGAAAAAGCCAACCTTCCGAGATCCACGATTCGATAATGTATCTGGACCGCGGCCCGACGAGCACGTGGTGGGCAAGCGCTACTCGTTCCTCAACGACTACCGCGCATCGGAGATCGCCGACCTGCGGAAGACCATCAAGAAGACGAAGAGCGAGGATGAGAAGGAGCGCCTCAAGAAACAGCTGCTGTCAATGGAGTCGCAGCAGAAGACCCGGGAAAACAAGGAGAAACTGCAAGAGATAGCGCGCAATCACAAGAAGCAAGAGAAGGAGCTGGTCAAGCAAGGCAAAAAGCCATTTTTCTTAAAGAAGTGTACGTCCATGCCTCTCTGCCCGTCTGGACTGTACACACTAACTCGTTATCCTAGCCGAGCAAAAGAAGATGGCCCTGGTCGACCGCTTCCAGAACATGAAGTCGAAGCAGCGCGACAAGGTCATCGAACGGCGCCGCAAGAAGGTCACTGCGAAGGAACGACGGAACATGCCGGACGAGCGACGAACTGCCTGATACCTGTAACATCCTGTGAATATTCGCGTTCTTTTAATACAGATACCCGTCATGAGACTGAGTCAACTATTCGCCAACTTTTTATAATCAACGTTATGCAAATCCTCGGGGAGGTTATTGAGAAAGCATTTGAACATGGCCTTTGGAGGGCGCTTATTATTTTAGACACAGGACTCTGTTCTTTTCACTGCAGCGCGACGCAGAGCGTTGTCGTGGACTAGTGTCGATCGACGTCACACTTGCCACATGTGTAGCCCCTGCACTTCTTCCGTCCTCCCAACCCGCTCACGCTCTTCGAGCCGAACCCCTCCCAACCACAATTGAAAATGACAGCCCAGCCAGCGCCAAAACTAAGGCGCAAATCGCATGGCGTATGCAGAATCGCATGCGGAGTGGTTTGTCTGATCGTCAAGATCCTTGGTGGGCGGGCGAACTAGGCGGGGGTTGTGCGACGGGAGCAGGGGTGTTCACCAAGGAAGCATGCATCTAGATCGGCATCATTACACTCGCTACGTCATTCAGGTCAGCCAAGGAGGCTGGGACGCAGACAGAACGTGAAGGTCTTAAAGTTGGCACTGCCACATGCGCTTCTTACATTTGCATTATTATTCGCATCCAATTTCGACGTATTTATATTGAGTTGGACGATTGCCTCGTTTTTGGTGGTGAGAAGTTCATCGCATCGCGTATACCAATTCTTCTACCTAAATTTTTCCATCGTTACCACCCGAAAAAGCCCATTATCATGTCTGGTACACAAGAGAAGCCGCTCAATGAGTAAGTCTTTCCTGGGCGTCCGATTCCAGCCCTTCAATGCCGCAACATTGCTAAGCACACCCATCTTTTCAGGCTCCTCTCCCGCTCCATGGTCGACATCTACGTCGGACCGGAAAACACACACTGGATTCTGCACGAGAAGCTCCTATGCCACCACTCCCCCTTTTTCCGCAAAGTGTTCTACGGCAAGCACTCGCACGCCTCCAAGACGCAATCCTTCGGCCTCCCGGACGAAGAAGACGCCCCCTTCAAGACGTTTGTCGGCTGGCTCTACTCCAGCTCGCTGCCCGTGCCGCGCGAAGAGTCCGACCTCGGCGTCTGCTTCGACCTGTACCTGATGGCGGAGAAATTCGAGATTCCGGGCCTCGTCGCCGATGTGCTGCAGGTCGTTCGCGAATGGTACAAGTACAGCGATACGTACCCGGGTCTTCGTCGCGTCCAGTACGTCTACGCCAATACCGAGCATGGCAGCCCGATGCGGCACATGCTTGTTCACGCTGTCGCGCGCATGATGGTTGTTGAGAAGGGGATGCCGGCGCACTGGGATAAGGCGCTCCGCAAGAACGGACAGCTTGCTGTTGATATCATCAAGGCGATTCAGGACTGGCGCCTCGATGAGTGTATGGTGCCCGATTCGAGGGAAGAGCCTGCTGAAGCGGAGGATCTGGTCGATGTCGAGCACGAGACGCAGAAATTGGACCAGGACGCTGAGCAGGAGATTGATGGTGGTGGTGCCGCGGAGGGCGAGGAGAGGTCCGCTGCGGAGGAGGCCGATGATTCTGAAGACACTGTCGTCGAGTCGCCTACTAGTCAGAGTAAACGGTCACAGCCTCTGTCCACGTCGGAAAAGAGCACCAGCAATCTTAAGGAGTCCAAGCAGATGACGGATAGTAATGGTCTTGGAAAGGATTTGCAAAAGTTGAGCTTAAACGAGATGCCGAATGACTTGACGAACGGCGACTATGGCACCCTTTGCGCATAGAAGTCTTGTAAGCATGACGGGGCGACATCCATTTTTCACTTTCGGCTTTAATTTGCATAGTATTGCGCGAGTACACGGCTGGATAGGTTGGCGTTAGGGTTTGTTTGCTCATGATTATCTTCCTCGTTTTCTTTGCAAAAAAGAAGAGGATTTTGGTCTTCATTACTTTAAACAGTTACTGCACGCAGTTTATAGTCTTTTGATTCCTGCTTTTCCTTTGTGCGGAAAATGTATATTACTTAACTATCCTTTACATAATAGTTATTCATCTATCCACTCGAACTTGTTTTACGCCTGTTATCCTATTGTAGCACTTTGGTATTCGAAAAAAAAAAAGGATTGTACTAGATCTAAACTCACCCTACCTAAGGAGGTTTAACAGAACTATACTAGTGAAGGATTTATGGCGTATGTCGCTCGGCATGCAAACGGAACCGAACGGTGCTGTACTACAAGAGATGAAGAGACAAGACGAGAACACAAAACAGGGTTCTCTAGCACCTGAGAGAGGGTAGTCCTCTAGGGTACTGTAGGGGCGGTGATACGGCGGCTAGTGATGGTGAATTGGATTAGAAATCGAATGTAATGGACCTAGACTGTTGAAAGCTGTGCTGTTAGGGAAGGTATGAGTAGTACAATCCTGGAGCGAGTAGTATAAAGTCCTAAGAATTCTATCGGAAAGAAGATAAAAGCTGCCTGTAGCCCATACTATACCCATTGGCTAGCACCCCGTTTGTTCAAGAAATTCTTGTCGCCCCCCATACTCGTTCTGCAGCAGTAACATTGTACATGAAATGTCGTGCTCGAGGACTAGATATACTGTAGGTAGGACTCGAATACCCATGACGACGGGCGATGCTGCAAAGCGACATGCAGTGCCACCTAACACGTAGAATATCGGATCCCGACCAATCTGACAAACGGCCTCGAAAATTTGCGTTACCGTGTCACTGCGGACGCAAGTAGATGCATGTCACTGTTGCACTAAAACCGTTCAGAGGCTTTCCTCCGAGATGGTGTTCGGACTCATGTGGCCTCGGGCGCGTCACAGTCTTTTGTTCGTTCAACGGCGAAAGTCACAGTCTGTTGGTTTGCCAATGAATGCTGCGCCCTCCGATAGTTAGACCCTTCGATGATGAACCCGAATTGAGGAATACGCCAGATCAAGGATCTACATTGCGGAGGCCATGGTGCCTGTTCGGTCCAAGCGATGCCGTAATCCGGGGCGGGCGTTGCTTCTGCGGTTCGAGCCGAAATGGTCGACGTGCATGGCACTACACGTCTTTGAACGACACCGGAAGACGATCAGAGTATTGGTGCAACAACCGGTTCTTGATGTAGTCGTAAAGGGTGTGTTCGGCGTGAAACGTTTCCTTCGAGGTGAAGTGGAAACGTGGGACGGCAGATCTGCGTTGGCGCAGATCCCACAGTGGAAGGTCGCACACGGGAATTGTCGTACGGGTAATATTCCTCGATGGGGCTGTTTCTGTGCTAGAGGTACATACCATGAGGCGCATGTGCTCCTATACGGTTTGCGCCGGTTGAATAATGGAGAGCTTGAAGAATCAGGCATAGTCTCCAACACCTTAACCGAACTGCCGTTCAGATTTTCGTTTGACTCATCCAGCAACATACAACAAAATGCCAAGAGCATCAACTTGAGACTGGGACCAAGAGGTATTAGAATTGCTCGTTCCCAACGACCAGGACCTGGCACGCGTGTTAGTAGGGTGATTACCCAAAATAGAACGTCGGTCGATCATTCTCTTATTGGATGTTATTGGTAGAATAGCCGGATCCCGGTGCTCGGCTGGATGCATCGTGTGTTAAGACCCCACATGTTCCATATTGAAGAGGCCAAGGTCTAGTTACCGCTTTCGGACGGGGCTCGTGTAATTAACCACATGTAGACGGTGGCGACGGGAACGATGGACCTATCGACTGGGACTGTGGAAGAATACCAAATGTTGAGCCGCGGATGGAAGGGGTGCTTAGAGCAGAAGCGAAGGTATAGGCGCATGATAAGGAAACAAGTGTATTGGCTGAGGAGGTACTCCGTAGTTAGTCGTATGGTGGAGTGATGCTTCATTGGGGTCTTTCTTGAGGACATTGTCTGGATAGTGGACGAGGTCGGCGAGGAAAATGGAGGATCCAGATGCGTATGTAACTATCTGCAGAGCTGGGCATGCACCATGGTCGGACAATACGGATGTGACTACTCCGAGTACCTAGGTGCGTGTGCATGAAGATCAGTGATGAAGCGGTCTGTAGGAGTAGCGACGGAGATGGCGTTCGTTTCAGGGTGTACATGGGGAAGGAGTGATGAGTCAAGTGAGGAAGTCGCGGTCGGCTTGGTTCTGCTTGGTGCCTGCCTTCCTACTTTTTTGAGGCAGCGGCTTCTGGTGAAAAGCGACAGCACATGTGATAGCGCAGGGAGGGGGCGACGAGGAGCGATGAGCGATCCCAGGACCAGGCAGAGGCTCGTGGCCACGTGTGAGGCGCCGACAAACCTCAAGTTCCTGTTCGTCTGCTGTACGGAGTACACACTCGTGGACCCTGACACCCTGGCATCAGGCCTGGCATCGGACACGGGGGAAATAGCCAAGGGTTGCCCGGGCACTGAAACGCGAGGCCGTGAAAGCGTGTCCCTGGCCAATGAATGACTGTGCCGTCGGGGTCGATGGCAGCCGCTTCGAGCGTGATCAAACCTCTGATGCGCCGGCGTGAAACAGCGCGGAGGGCCTGTCGGCAGGCCTCAGCAAGCGCGGCGGTGATTGGGTGTGGGCGAGTATTGGCAATGGGAATGTAACGCGCTGCACGCACACGGCACTGCTGCTACTCGCTGCGGTTGACGCAGCTGAGAGCGGTTGGCCGGAAGCAGAGGCTGGGTACCACGGGACGCTGAGTGGTGCTGACGGCATCGCAGGTGTGGAGGTGAGGAGCTACGGAACGACGGTCGCGCACCAGCTGCACAGAGATTTTGCCAGCGCTGGACAGCGGACGCGGAAAAGAGACCAGGGACGGACAGGCCCTGGATGCGAAACAGTGATTGGCCGGTGGCGTCGATGGCGGGCGACATCTGCTCGCCCCCAACGCGCGCTACTGTTGCTGGTTGATGCTGGATGCTGGATGCCTGCTGCTGCTGCTGCAGGCCAGCCGCTGCGCGCACTCGCTCCCCTGCCGCCCTGCCGCCCTGCCCTGCCAAACACAGCTGCCAACGCCAAACACACACCCATGGGCCATACCCACCCCATCGCTCCTGCCTCGCTGCCTCTGCCACTGCCTGTCCATGCGTCCGTGCTTGCCATTTTTATCCCCTCACCCACCCGCGCCCAAAGACACGGCCGCCTCCGTCGTTCTGCTGCTGCTGCGATCCTCTGCTTTCTCTCGTGCTTTGTGCGCTGCTTTGCTTTCCTGCGCTGCTGCAAATTGCATTCTTGCCCTCCGCTCCGTCCCCACAGACCGGAAACCCCCGCCACGCCCCAATCTGCCTAGCTGCCCCCATCCCTCGACATTTCGTGTAGCGGATCCATACTCTACTACAAGACCCTGCCATCTGCGACGCCCGCTCCCCCTACAATCTGTCTCTGCCTCCTCGTCCGGGAACCCACACGCGACCATGACCACCGTTGTCGCCAATCCCCCGGCCCCGGCCCAGCATGCGGCACCAGCGCCCCCCGACGGAGTAGGCTCGTCGAGGACATATGCACCCATTGCGCCCTCGACTTCCTCTCCCCACGCTGTGACGCCCAACTCTCGTGCTTCCAAGCTGCCTCTCCAGGACAATGCTTCACCTACCTCCTCCAGTCCTGGTGCACAGCACCGAGCCGAGGGCAAGCGTTCCCCGCTTTCGTACGTCTTTCACTCTTTCCTCACGATCCTCTACCTCGTCATCATGCCGTCCTCCTTCGGCCTCCTCTCCCACCTCTACCTCCATGTCTCCTCCGCGCCGAGACATCATGTCCTGCATGTCTAACCGTCCCTCCTCACACAGGTCTCGCGGCCCCGCTCCCAAGATCGTCGTCAAGAAGGAGCCCACCTCGCCCGACATGCCCACCACCACCCGGCATCGCCCGCAGCGTCTCAACCTAACCAACCACAACATCGTGCACTCCTCCGGTGCACTCACTGCCCGACCCTCCGGACAGGGCAGTGCGAACCTGCACGATGTCGGTCTCGCCTGCCTGTCACCGGGCTTCCACACCCAGGACCCCACGATGCGCGAGCAGCTCCAGCGGAGTCTAGACGTAAGAGAGCGACAACGGCAAATAATCGAGGCACGCCAGAAGCATGGCAAAGGCGGTCCGTCGGACATGGACGACACACGCAACACCGAGATCGGTGCTTTTGGCCGGACAATCAAGACTCCCCAAACGTCTCGTCGAAAGGGCCCGCCACCTGGTCTCTCCATCGCTCCTCCCTCGCACCAGCAGTTTGCGAGCGACCGTGTGATCCAGTCAGCGCCCATAAACCAGACATTTACTGGTCTGCGGAACAATGCCCCTCCGTCCCGCCAGCTCGCCAATGGCCCATCTAACCTGTCACAATCTTCTCACATCCACCATGTACCCGCTCAGCAAACGAACAACCGGTTACCACCCATCTCGGACGTCTTCCCAGAGCCCCTTGGCACAGCCCGGAATCCCTACCACAACAGCAGTCCCGGACACTCGTCGCACTCCAACATTCAGCCCCCACTGCCGTCCCCAGGTTTCCCGCCCCCACAATTCCAACAACCGCCTCCAACCTCGAGGCCTCGGGAATACAAGTCCGCCGAGGAAGCCGTGCAGTTGCTGTCCGGTGGTCGTGAGGATCTTCTGCCCCGCCTGGTTCATTACGGGGGTCATCAGCCACCTACGCCCCCGTCGCCAATGCCAAACAAAAACGCTGCATCGACATATCCACCGCCCTCCGACCCTCACCACAGCGGCAGCACAAGGAGACGTGGTCGCGACGAGTACGAGCAAGACAATGGCACACCACCACTAGGCCGTCAACAAGCACGTCTTGGCCCCTTCGGAGCTGGTCGTGACTCGCCGGAAACCCAACTGAAGAAGAAGGAAGAGTTTATCGGACTATGTGCAAGAGCCTGGGATCTATTCCATTCCTAGCGTTTGTCTGCCGTTTGTCCGATTATCCAATTCGGTCACAACCCGATCTTAATTCCTTTCACGGCGCAATCCGGAGTCAACCATGTCTGCAGTCTCTTTTCGAATTATTCCTTTAGTTTTGTTTTATTGCCTCTCGAGCGCTGTTATTATTACTCTTCAGCTCCACACTATTTGGAGCATGTGCATCTTTCTTCTGTGCGTTTTGTAAAAGCACCAGCGGCCTGTTTTGGCACGCAGGGTTATACCCCAGACATACGCACCGTTCTATTTGTTGTCAATTTCTAAACTTCGAGCCCCCCATTTAGTTGCGAATTTCGTCGATTTATGTTCAAAAGAGAAGATGAGCGGATTTGGGCATGCTCTCACGTGGCTGGAGACGTCTTGAAACATATCATGTCTCATCATGACTATTCTTGTGTTCTTTCGAGTACCGAGCAAGGCAGGCGTTGGCGGAACATTGGTTCTGTCGTATGACAGTGACTGGAGGAAATACCTATTGGAAGGGGGTTTGAGGCAGGAGTAATCCGGTTGTGATGTGGCATGGCAGTACAACTTGATAGGAATTGCGCTCACGCTAGGCGACGCACTTGTACCTGCACAAACCATAATTTTCAATCCTCGATCACCTGAACCTGCAAGCTTTCAACCTATATCCTCACCACAGACTATCATATTCACATGTCCGAGCATAGCAACCGGCTTTGATCTTCAGATTCTCCTCGGCATTGCAAGAGAGACAGGAGACGTGCACCGTGTATGTAGATCAACAACAAACAATCCTATGTACCACATTAAAAAATGAAAACAAAAAAACATCCCCGTGATTAGTATTAGTATTATTAATACCAGGATCCAACGCTTTATCTCATGCGCATCTCAATCTCATCTCACTTTTCCGTGCTCGTGCTTTTTTGTTGGTAAAGGATCTGTCCGAAACAAGCCCAGCCCGTTAGTGTGAAACATGCGCGACGGATTTTTTAGCGTGTGCATGTGTGACACGAGATCGGGATTATCCTTAAATGACGGGATGTGGTGGGTGGGTTTTGGAAGACGGATGAGGTGAGATGGGATGGGTGATGGAGAGGGATTGGTGTGTTTGATAAAGTATTGTTTGCGGGGATGGTGTGCTACTATAGCGCATAATTTTGCATTCTGATGGTTTTTGTTCGGAAGGGAAACGGTCTCGGCATGTGGTGGTGGTCGGTGTTTTCGTGTGTTTCGAGAGAGGGGATTCTCGAGCGGGATACCGTATACTGTTAAGGGCCCGGGGATAGTTACTGTTACTGTTGTATGTTGATTCCGGGGGGTAGTGGTAGAGTTTTGTTAGGAATCTTGTGCGTGACTTCTACCTAGGTATGTTGCGGTGCCGCTTCTTCTACAGATTTATTGGTTTCTTTATCTGTTTCGTTGTGGTGTAGTAGGGATCCTTGGATATCGTAACGCTAGCAAGCACATGTGAATAAGTGGGTGAAGAACGACTAGACGGCAAGGCTCTAAGTTGAATAGAAATGTGGGATAGGTTAGAATGACCCTAAAGTTCTACAATATGATGTTACGAAATAATTGACCGGCAGACGGTAACTTATATCAAGAAGAGTTTTGCATATGGGAAGTACGAGATCAGTGTTCCACGTGCCAAATGACATCATCGCCCCAAAAGCAGTAACGTAACGTAACGTGAACGCAGCCACCTCCCCAAAGAACGGATACACGTGCAACGGATACGTACCTACGACCAAACCATAAGGCAGCAACCAAACCAAACCAACAAGATTCCACAACGTGTCCAGTACCCCCACGACCGATCCTACCAACCCTCCCAACAACCGTCGTTTCTCTCTCTCCCTCCCCCCCACCCCCCCAAAACAAAGAAGATGCCACCGATTCCCATCCACAAAAATGCGCCCATCGCGCCCACAACCACAACCAGCACTACAGCGGCCTCAAAACCAGAAGGCATAACACCCTCCACTGCCGCATCCAACACAGATAATCAAAACGCACACCTACTACCCACGCGCACAACCCCCGCCTACGCACCCGCCACCACAACACAAGATGCATCCTCGAGCCCGCCAGCACCCCAGCCCGGCGCCCGACCAGCCGCGCCAACAAGCATGGTGATGGGCGGGAATCACAACACAATGGGCTACGCCGAAGGGGACAGACCAGCGGCGCCACAGCCTGGTCCAACTCCAACGGCCACGGTGATAACGACAGAGACGAGGCGCCTCGATGCCGCAGGACCGCCGCCGCAGTCTTCTCATCTACCACCACCGTCGGATTCGTATCTCGCTGGTCGCTCGACCACAACAACAACAACAGCTGCGCCACCCTCGAAGCCCGGTCCTACAACGCTTCATTATGGGCCACCGGCGGCGGCATCGTCGTCGCCGTTCCAGGCGTCGGACTCGGAACAGGAGGGTACCAGGAGGAGCTTGGAGCATCCGCCGGGCTATGTTCAGGCGCCGGATAATGCGCCGTACACGGCGGGAGGCGGCATTGGGGGACCGAGTGGAGAGGGAGGAGGAGAGGAAAACGGCGAGGGGGTCGGGGCGCAGGCGTGGCAGATGTTGAGTAAGGCGGGGGAGGCGTTGAAGAAGGGCGAGGAGAGTGTGTGGAGGGCGGTTCGGAACAAGAATGGGGGTGGGTTTTGAGAGGAACGACAGCCGGACAAGCTGAGGATATGCGGACACTAGTCGGGCCGCGTGGCACCACTTCAAGCTGAGCATCACGACATCACATGGATAGCATCAAACACACATTGTGTACAAAGAAACCCATGACTTTCTATAGACCACATTTTCCCCAGTGCACCAAGCGATGAAAAGAGGAAGTACAGCCAGCAAAGAGGCAAACAGACAAAGCAATGCAAGCCGGATATGACGTGTGAATGTAAAGTACATGAGTGTCTAACCACTCCCGGATCGTGCTTTTCGATACCAAGAACAATCTTCCGCCCGCGGGGCTTCTTATTGCTCTCATACACCTACACGGCATTCCCCTCTCTCACGTCGCCATTAGCTGTCTCCACCACATAAACGCAGTTTGGGGTATCGACGAGTGAAGGAAGCCGCTTAACCAGATCCACCCTTGAATTTCTTGCCGAACAGGATAAGCTGGGCCTGGTCGTAGATGGACAGGACACCGGCACCGGCAACACCACGGAGAATGTTGGCACCAGCACCCTTGAAGAGCGAGCGGACACCCTCGGCGGCAACGATCTGGCGGGCAGCATCCATGGTACCCTTGTACTTGACGGCCTCACCGGAGGTCATCATCATACGACGGCGGATGGTGTCAAGAGGGTAGGAGGCGATACCGGCACCAGTGGTGACAGCCCAACCAAGAGCGAAAGAGGCCAAGAAGTTACCCTCGAGGGTACCGGTGAGGAGGACAGGCTTGATCGAGTCGTACATACCGAAGTACAGACCACGGTAGACGACGATACCAGCAACAGAGGGCATGAAACCACGGTAGAGACCGCCGATACCGTCCGAGGCGAGCGTCTTCTTGTAGACGTCGACGAGACCGTTGAACTGGCGCTCACCACCCTTCTTGGCCGACTTGGCGTCGTTGGCGAGACGGGTACGGGCGTAGTCGAGCGAGTAGACGAAGAGGAGGGACGTGGCACCGGCAGCCTGGATGTGTTAGTCGCTGTGTAGTTTGGCCAGGAGCATATCCACTTACACCACCGGAGGCCAGGTTACCGGCCATCCACTTGGCGTAACCATCACGCTCCTTCTTGTACGCGAACATGGACTTGTACGTGTCGCGGAAAGCGAAGTTCAGCGCCTGGGTGGGGAAGTAACGGATGACGTTGGCCGTGTTACCACGCCACAGGGAGAGGACGCCCTCGTTCTTCGCCGTTCGGCTGAAGCACTCAGTGATGCCGTTGTACTTGCGGTCGAGACGACCGGACTTGAGCATCTCATCCTGTTGCTGCCGTTAGCCACTGTCGGATGCCGCGAGTCGGGGCAGAGGGAGCGCACCTGGTTTTGGATGAGGAGCTTGACACGCTCGATGGGGGCAGCAGCGGTCTTCGAGACGGCGGCGGAGACACCACCCACTGATAAGGCGTTAGCAGCTGTACTTTGGGCGCAAGTTGCGCACATCGTCTTCGCATCGCATTGAGGTGCCACTGGCACGCCAACACGATGCAATTATCCATCGTGGTGGGACATACTCAAGAAGTCCACTACGAAACCCTGGGTGGTGGTTAGCACATATTGCAGATAATTGACGCAAGAGCTGCCGCCTGCGCGACCGACCGACCCGCCCCCGCGCATCGCCGACAAAGGCAGATCCATCTTCTCGCATCGTCATTTTGCTGGGAATGGCTCCCTTGATGCAATTGAGATAGAGATGGTCGCCCATTGCCGGCTCGGGCGTCACTGAAACGGGACACCTGGCGGTGCTGGAAAAGGGCTGTACATACCGGCATGCCCATTACGGACTTATCTTGCTGGTGGCCCGACATCCTGGTTGACGTGCAGAGGGGAGATTGGGTTGAAAAAGGTGAGGGTGCAGATGTTGAAGCTGCGTCGAGGGGGATTGGAGTGTTTAAAAGCTTGAGAGTGTGGAAAACTTGCACTGGCCCAAGCGGCGCTAGGCCCGTTACGAGCTAGTGACGTTTCTCGCTGTCCCGAGCTCAACACCTCGGAGACGCGGATTATTGGGGAAATACTACTCGATAGTGTCTGTTCTAATCTTTCTTACTTACTTTTTAGCGATTTCTATCTCTGTCTCATCTCGAGCGCCGTAAATGTTGCCGTAGCAGCCATGACAGCCACGGCACGCATGTACGCGGGCCCGGCGTCTCCAACACCAGCCGCGATCCCATCTCATCAACATCAATATCTGACTGTGGGGTCCTTCTACAAGTGTCCAGATGCCGTTTGCGGCCCAGGTTTCCCATGCCCAGCGCAGAGCGCCTCTCGTTTTCGCCAGTGCCAGCGCCCACCGTCAGGGTCCGCCTTTTTTAGGTCGGGTAATCTCGGGGACGGGCGGTGGCTCGAGCCCACCGAGCCGGCGTGGGCGGCAAAGGGCCAGGGCTTGCCTCTTGGGGGCGGCGAATTTTCCATCGCAGATCGTGTGCAAGCTTCTCGACGAGTTGCCGTGGTTCGCGACCTTCTAGGGCGGTTCGAGATGCCATGGCTACCACGGTACCAGGGTGACGTTGGTGTTACCAAGGTTTACGCATGTCGTCCGCATGACGCTGAGCGCTCGTTGGGTTGAGGCGCTGGATGACAGCCTTTAGATTTGGTTCGACAGACTGAGCATTTGGGACCGCATAGTTGACGGCTACCACCACTTGGTAGATGAGACGTCCGAAGGCTTATCCAGTCAGCGAAGTCTATGTATTGGATGTGATAATGGTCCAGTACTGTATATCGGCTTGCCCGCTCTCCCATTGTGCCTCATCAACCCTATGCTTAGCTAAACTGCTCCCTCAAAAGTCATCCTTAGTACTTCAATCTTTTCATTGTTCACCAGCAAAAGACTTTCAATATCCCCCTTTTCAACCCAATTCCTCTCTGCACGTCTGTCATACCTGTCACTCCAGTCCCATAGCCAAGGTAACGTACATCAAGAGGCGCGACCCAGTAGTACACGGCAGCAGAAATGATCGTTCTAGAATCCGACAGGTGCACTTTACTCTCAGTTCAGAGTTAATGGTAGACTCTTGCATCGCTCAGCTGCTCAAATATCGATATCGTATCCCTCCTCACTCTATAAACACATACAACTCCCATCAACATCTTTCTGCCCATGGTGGCAAGTAGGTAAAGCGCTATATACGTACCTTTTTACATACTTCTTACAATACTCATCCCCACTTTAGATATGTATTTATTTCTTAAAATTACCTATACTTTCATCGAGCAGCCGGCTTGGCTGGGTGGAGAGAGGAACGACCAAGAAAAGAATCCGCAGTCACCAGCTAACGATTCGAGGAACCTTGGTTAATCGGTCCACACCTTCACCCACCTAGGCCGCCTGTTCGATTCCAGCCCCACACCACCAGATGTGAGAACAAAAAGATTCTGGTAACGGAAAACGGGCCCCTTGTGCAAAACAAACAAACGAAGGTTCAGTTTACACGTCAGGCTCCCCAAAAGGGGGCGCCTGCTTTTTTTGCACTTTTTCTTGTTGTGTTTACCTGATGTTTCTTCTTCTATGTAGTATTATTATCTATCCATCTATCTGTCTACGTACTACTACTATCCGCCTTTCCCTACCTTCACCCTCTGCTATCATATTGCTAGTTAAAATGTATGCGTAGCCGCGGAATAGGCAAATTGTAGGAAATAGTAATGTGATAGGACTACAAACCAAAAAGTGAATGGTTAATACTATTTCACCACCATAGAGGCGTGGTGCTCGAGAAGGACAGGTGGCTGACATTTGCGCCTTGCGCCCGGTGCGGCGCGGCGCGAGCGAGAGTTCTTAGGCGTGCAGCAAACCTTCATGGAGTCATCGTGAGGCACACGTCATTCCTCGAAGTCGGATCGTATGGCCTCCGACCGGAGGGTCGCCTCACCGACTTCGCCTGTTGAATAAGAAGAGAAAGGAGAAAGAAAAGTGTTAATTAATCGCAGACGCGTGAAGCTTGGCGATAGACGTTGGTTATAATCAGCGTAGAAATATAACTTTTAGCGTTTTTGGTTCGATTTCAACAGATAGAAGTAATGGTGGATGATCGCAGTGTGGGAATGTAATGTAATTGACACACATCACACATCCAACGTACATAAAAAAAATTATATATCCGAATATCTCGTCCTCTATCGCGACGCCGTAGGGACGCAACCCACATACCCATATTTCTTTTTCTTCGGTCGCGGGGCGTATGTCTTCAACCGGTCTTGCGGTAGCATGCCACCCGTCGCTACCTAGATGCGATAACAAAAACCTTACAACACGGAGAAAAAAAGGATGAGACGTCATCAACCAACTCCATGGTAGCGTCATACCCCATTTTTCGCTCACTCGTTCCAAACCTAGTAAATCCCAGGCACGATCCTCCAGGGGACTAGCTCGCAATAGCGATCCCAATCTTTACCGTATTTCCGCCTGCACTTCTGCTCGTCGCGGCGCTCGCGATGGATGAGTAGGACCGCGAAGTAGAGCATGAAGAAGTAGGTGAAGATCATTCCCCAGCCCTTTGCCTCGCCCGGAACGGCATACTTGCCGTAGGTGTCTTTGAAAAAGTAGGCGTCGTTTTGCGTAGCTGTGATGGGATGTTGGGCGGTGTTCCGGATTACGTAGCCAGACATGGCCGTGGGAAGGACGTAGGACCAGCTCATGAACCAGTCACCCAGGTAGTTGACATGTCGTGCCATTCCCCACCATCCACTGACCAGGAGTTTGGAGCCGGCGGCCGTCTCGATGTACTTGAGGTGCTTGACGCGTGCATCATCTGGGTTTGTCCGGAAGCGGTTCTTCTGGTTGTTGCATGAGCGGAAGATGTAGTACCCCACACCCTGAACAGCCAAGACTCCAGCGACACCCGTAACGCCCAGGTCTACCGGATAGGCGGAGAGGTAGCGGGTCTGGATGGAGTAGGTGAAAGGTACCCACACGAGGTCGCCAAAGGATAACATCATGCCGAAGCCGTCGGTGATAAGGTCAATGGTAGTTAATATCGCAGGCTCCATGTACAGGGCGTCGAACGTGTAAACAGTATGTGCGATGGTGACGAGGATGATGGAATCGGTCACGCGACCGAAATTACGGTATTGTTGCATAATGAAGGCGAGATCCATGATAATCCAGCCCAACATGCCGGGGCGAAGCTCACACCACGCTTTGATGTCCACCTCGCCAAAAATAGGGAGATTGACGCGCGGGTTCAGTTCACGCCCGATGAACCAATCGTACAGCATGTTGCCAGTGTGGCCGCCGGCAGCGAGCTCACGCTTGGAGGGATCTTTGGGGTGCTTGACGGTAAAGGAAGCGACATAACAGTAGGTGGCTAAGAAGTAAGATATGAGGATGTTGCTTGTTAGGATGCCGACGTAGTTGTCGGTAATGAAGGTCCAGACGGGAAATTCTGCACCATGAGAAATAGTACCGGCACCAAGAAGGGTCATGATGAACAGGGCCGAGTTCCAGGCTGGGTGATGTTAGTATGCGTTGCATTTGCACGTGAGGATGGCTTACCGTTGAAGCGGTATCTTAGTCTTCCACCGGATCTGAGCTCGGTGCCTTCACATTCCTCGCCAGGAAGGAATCGGTACAGAAACAGGCTTAGGAAGTAGTAACCCAATGTTCCCAAGAAAGCCTGGGTGTTGAGCAGGCCAGAGAAACCGGGCCATGCCACCTCCTTCTTCAACTGCTCCAAGTCGAAACTGTAGGGACGAAGCAGAGACGGCGCAGGGCACCCAGAGATGTCATTGCACAGGAAAGTGAAGACATAGACCAAGACTGGAAGACCAAAGGAGATGACAAAAGCTCCAGGGCTGAGAGGATGTTAGCGGGATGACAGACAGAAGGCAGGATGAACTTGCGGTCCTAGAAACTCGTAGCCGTGAGGCTCTTCGGTGAGCGTCTTGCTCCTGCCCGACTTTGCTTTCGCCATGTTCTGTGATGCGAGTTGTTATGTATGTCGCAGACAAATAAAATGACTGAAAAGGGGTCTGTCGCGTTCTGGTCCCACAATAATGTCGGTAGCGCTTGCTGACAGAAGATCAACGCGCCGACTTGATGGATCGCGTCGCAAGAGAGGCTGTTATTATACGTATTTGTCCCGCTGCGGCTGAGCGCATCAGACGATGGAAGAAGGTATCGGAATGAAAGAAGCCGCCATGGGCCATGACGCGAACAATATGCCAAGCTCGCGAACCCAATCGAGACTGGACCGGAGCCCGGCTTCTAACTTGATGGAGACTAGGCCGCTTCTAGCCGTCTAACCTTATCAGGACTGGGCGGCTGCAGCGGCAAGCCACATGCATGCACGTCAACGGGCGACAAACGTGTTGCGAAGGTTCAATGTTGACACGACCACCACCAGACACCTTCACCCTCACACCGCAATGATACCCTTACTGTCTACACTCCTGCTCTTAGTAGCAACTGCCCAGCACGCGCTCGCCGCCTCCGATATAGCGCTGAAACCATGCACCGTCATCTCGCCCACGTCAGAACGCTTCTTCGACTTGAACCCCATGCGTCGCCTGCCACCCTCGGAATCGGATAGCAAGAAGAAGAAGGAGGGCGAAGAGGGCAGCTGGCATGCCAAGGGCTACGACTACAATGCTAATTTCACCATCAACTTCTGCGGACCCGTCGTCGAGGAGCTGGACGAGGTGCAGGAGCTGGACGAGAAGCTGTGGAGGAATGTCAGTGCCTTTTACGAGCGGGGGAGCAAGCAGTGGGCTATTGGGTGAGTGACTACGCTTTTGCGGACTAGAGGCAGGGCACCGTGCTGACACACACCGTTCCCCCCAGTCTCGAGAACTCCGAACCCATATTCCGCGGTCGCAAGCTCATTCTCAACTACACGGGCGGCTCTTTGTGCCCCTCTTCATCATCCAAATCCAAGCGCGCGCTCGACACTCGGGAGATCATTGAGGGCGACGACGACGACGACGACGCTGACAAACCGTCGAAGGAGAAACCCTCCTCGGAACGCCGCAAAAGCACGGTAATCTCCCTCCTCTGCGATTCCGATCCACTCGCCAAGACCAGCATATCCTTCGTCGCGGCCGTGGACGACTGCGCATACTTCTTCGAAGGCCGCTCGCCGTTTGCATGCGGCGGCGTACACCAAGAGACACAAGCGCTGGGTCCCGGCGGCGTATTCGGTGTCATGGTCATGATTGCCGTGCTGGTCTACTTTGTGGGTGGTTGTGTTTATCAGCGTACCGTCATGCACCAGCGCGGGTGGCGACAGCTGCCCAACTACGCCATGTGGGCCGGCATATGGCGCTTCTTCTCGGTGAGTTTGCTCAGAGCGCTGATGGGACCAAGGAGAGGGAGCATCTGGTAATGGCTACGCATCCCTGCCTCAGTGCTAATCTCCACTAGGACATGTTCATCATCCTCACATCCTCGTGCGCGCGCTTCATGCCCTCGCGTCGAGGCTATAGTCGCGTCTCGCTCGGCCAGGACGGCGGACGCAGAGGCCGACGGAACGAGGACGAGGATCGGCTGATTGATAATCTGGATGAAGAGTGGGACGACTAAGTGTGGAAGCGTGTTTACTGTGCATGGCGTATAAGGCTTGGCGTCTACCGTTCTTGGGTTTGCATGTTGGGGACCGGACGCTGGGAAGCGCCGGCGCAGGAGCAAAACATCTGCTTTTATAGACATGACTATGTAGTATAGCCTATCTCAACACATATCACGCTGCGGAATTTATCCCCATGGAAACTCTGCATATGGTTCCGTCAGTTTCAGAACATAGCAGAATGTCAACGTCTCCCACGTGACGCACGCCCAACGCTCCCATAAAGCCGACCATGCAAACATGGGAACATGTTCATAAACCTCTTCCCAGAGCCGGACCGGCTGACGCAGTACCAGGGTAACCACCGTACCATCCTCTCCACTTAAGTCATCAAAAGACTCTGCAGTATACCTAGCTACTCTCTCTCTCTCTCTCTCTCTCTACTAAACAACAGCTTCATGGTATCTATCATTCGCGCTAAACATTCGGCATAGCATCGCCAACACTACCCATATCCATACTCAGAGCATCCCTACACGACCCATTCGCACAAACCATGACACCTTCTCTCTCCGGATCCATACTCCTAACCAACTCATTCCTCCGTTGTAACCACGCACCCATACCGGGACCCAGTCTACTAAGCGTGCCCAAGACGGCCGGTCGCAACCGAAATCTCTTCAGCCATTCATCGACTTTGGGGCCTTGACCGGTGATGACGGTATGCTGCATGCCGAGTTTACCAGCAACGACGACATCCATCATGGTCGGGAATAGGAAAGGGTGTTGCATGATTTCGGCCTCAAAGGCAGAAGCCGTCTCGCGCGCCTTGTTGACGTACTCTTGGTCGTCGAGTAGGGCGCCTAAACGATCGAGGTTCTGTGCGGAGACGCCGTTTGTGCCTGGTTCGGCATTATCCATGCCGTCCTTTAACCGCATGATGAGATCTTTCTGGTCTTCGGGCGTGGAGAAGAAGCCTAGATGCTGCTTGTCCCAGAACATTCGGAGTTGTGTTTGTTGGAGGTCGTCTGCCCATTGGAGATAGCTGTCGTTGAACGTGGCTTGGTAGAGATCGAGGAGTCCGGATATAAGATAGGCGTAGTCGTCTGCGAAACCGGGGGCGTCACCGGGTCCTTCGCGGTAGACGCGTATTAGCGTCTTGGACTGGGAGTTGTATAGCTCTTTCTGGAGGAAGGTAGCTGCCTTCTCGGCGGCTGAGAGGTACGCTTTTGCTCGCGTGGGATCTTGGGAGGAGAGTGCAGCAGAGGTTCGTGCTAGAGCGCCGATGGCGAGACCATTCCATGAGACTACAATCTTGTCGTCTAGTCCTGGCCGTGGGCGCTCTTTGTTACGGTGTTCGAGGAGCTTTTGTCGGCCCTCTGAGAGGATCTGAGTGACCTCGTCTTCGGATAGTCCGAACTGCTTTGCCAGATCGGGAGGTGCCGTGGTGATGGCCAGAACGTTCTGGTTGATGAGCTCGTCGTGTGCGTCGTGTTCAGGAGCGACGTTACCTTCGTCTCGCACGTTGTAGTATCGCGCAAGGATCTCTGCATCTCGGTCACCAAGGATGTACTGAAACTCTTTCAGCGTCCAGACATAGAAGGCACCTTCTCGCTTGTCTGCGTCGTTTGGTCGGTATAATGAGTCGGCGTCTTCGGACGAGAAGAACCCCCCGTCCGCAGCGTGCATGGGCGGACTGGTGAGATATGTGGCGATGTCGTGGACGACTAAGAGGTACTGAGGGCTCTTCGTCATGAGATAGGCATCCAAGAAAACAGGAAGCAGTTGGGTCTGATCATATAGCATCTTCTCGAAATGCGGCAGACTCCAGTCCTTGGTGACGGAGTAACGCGCGAAGCCATTTCCGACTTGATCGTGTATGCCACCCTTGTTCATCGCGTCTAGTGTGGCCAATACCATATTTTTGGCGTGCGCGCAGTCTTGGGTGCCCAGCACTTCTTTGACTGCGTTCGGGTATTGCGACAGCTTCAGGAGGAAGTGGAGGTTCGAGGGGGTGGGGAACTTGGGCGCGCCGCCGAATCCCGCGTATCTCGTATCGTACCTCCTCTTGAAATGCTCGTATGCTTCATCCAGCAAGTCCAGCTCCAGCCCATCGTGTTCCGCACCATCCTTCCTGCTGATGTTCCCGTCCTCCGCGAAGTCGCGCAGCTGTGCAGTGATCTCCTTTGCCGAGTCCAAGCACCGCTGCCGCTGGTCTCTCCACACATCGCGAATCTTCTTCAATATGCCGACAAAGCCAATGTGGTCTCCCATGGCCATTGTCGATCCCGGACCAGGCCAGTAGGTTCCACCGAATATGGGTTCGAGGTCTGGCGTGATGAAGGCGTTCAGCGGCCAGCCCCCGGAGCCAGTCGTCGCCTGGACGTAATTCATGTATATGCGGTCAACGTCCGGACGCTCTTCGCGATCGATCTTTATGGGGATGAAGTTTTCGTTGAGCAGCGTCGCGACCTCGTCATTTTCGAACGACTCGCGCTCCATTACATGACACCAATGGCACGCTGCATAGCCGATGCTGATGAAGATGAGCCGGTTCGACTTCTTTGCGAGCTCGATGGCGTCTGGTCCCCACATCTGCCATGCGACCGGGTTGTTCATGTGGCCGCGAACATAGGGACTTCTACTCTCGTTCAGCCGGTTCTTGAGCTGTAGACGGTCGCCCGAGGTAGCGGATGCGCCGCCAGTGCTGTGTACATCCATCTTCAGGACCGATGTGCGGAAGTTGCGCACTGGCGTGCGTGTGGAGACGTTTGGCGCAGTCGCAAAACGCGCGTGTGTAGAGCGACAGGATGCTCGGAGATTGAATTGCACTAGAGGCATGCAATGCAGTAAGAAGCACTACCTAGGTATGACCAGTCGAGGCGGCGCATTAATAATTGTGAGTTATAGACCTGCGCATGTGGTGCAGAGCCTCGCCCCTCTTCCCCGCCAACGAGCCGATGACGTAATCTCTGATCAGCATTAGCTGTTAGTTTGCATATATAGTCCATCACACCAACGTAGCCCTTGGGAGTCGTCCAGAAGATGTTGTTGCAGTTGAATATGTGACGTGCGCCATACCTACCTACGCCGTGACAACCGACGCATGTGTGGATAGACCTGCCCTGAGGCTTGACTCTTGAGCAAGGAAGGCAGTACCTATCGACTGGTCGTAATTTGGAACTGTGTCACGTGGAGTTTCCGAAGCTGCAAGGCAGACATTGCAGGAGCTATCCCCCATTATTCTTCCACAGGGCCAAGCAGTGAGATGAAGTACGGATCTGGCTTCCAGGCTGGTTTGTCGATTGGCTTGACTGAGCAGCGATTGCTGTTCGCAGCACGACCATACACAGTAGCTCCTCCCAGATGTGTGGTCAAGTTCCCTGACATGTCGCTCATGGACTAGTGTTGACCAAATAGGTACGCAGGTGCGAACGACCTGGAACTGGCAGGCAACTGCACACGAGGCTAGGTAGTGGTGAGCGTGGCACCTGTCCTTGTAGGTGGCAGCAAGGGTTGTTCATTTGTTTCTACCTCTTACTGCCAAGACATCCTCAAAGTTGATATCACACTTGTTTGTAATCTACGAGCCGAACAAAGAGTAGTGCTCTGTGCTTCCAAGATTGTACGACATGGCCTCGACCTTCCAAGCTTCATGTCCACCCCTGTGACTGCCTGGTTGATTGCACCCGGACACGATTGCCCTCAATGACATTGGCTGCTACCGCCGCAGTCTCCATCCTGGAAGGCGCGGTGACGGTGTGCCTCCCTCGAGGGCAGTCGCTCCTGCCTAATCTTAAGGTGATAAACAACCTCCATCGTCCCTCGCTTTTCCCTACCACCTTGCCCATCCCTCATCGCTCGGTCTTCATCTACAGTCGCTGAATTGCTGTTTGCTATTCCCTCCTTGTGCAGCTTGTCTGAACAGGAACACTCTCGTTACGTCTTTGCGCAACTCCACTCTTTTCTTTGTCTCAACTGCGCCGCGGCCGCATTCCAGCATCTTGTAGCTCCGAGGAAGCTAGTAGTCAGGTACGTTGAGATCTCTTTGCAGTCGTCGCTGCTCTACATCGTGGCGATATAGTCGTGTAGCATAAATCACCATAAGCGGACGCGTTATGCTCTGCCTGTCCACCAACATCTTTGACCGAGTGAGCAGTCTTAAGTCTACCTACCAACGGTGATCCGGTAGCCCGACCATACCACATCTTACCAGAGTTCCAAGTTCTTTGCCACGGACTGCAATGCGTTCTTCAATCTTCATCGCCCCGGCTCTGGTTATGGGTGTCCTCGCAAGGCCCCATCCCCACCGTCCGCAGCCCAAGATCGTCTACGAGACAGAAGTGGTGATCCAAACTGTCGTTGTCACCCTCACCATGGACTACGTGGAGCCGGATTTTACGTCCCATACACTCTCAATTACCGCGAAGCCCACTGCTACCCCAACCCCGGAGCCTGCACCTCAGCCAAAGCCAGACTCGCTCTCCTTGTCGTTCTCTTCATCATCTTCCTCTTCGTCTTCAGAGGTCCTCGCCACACATGTCCCATCCGCTACAGCTGCAGCTGCAGCTCCCAAGCCGGCGACTCACTCCAATCGCCACATCTCCGGTACTGACCAAGCTTATCTGTCTGCTGGAGCCGACTACAAAGCTTCCATTCTATTCCACCATAACTCTGCGCGTGCCAACCACAATGCAGCACCACTTATCTGGGACTCCGAATGCGAAAACAATGCCCGTATTGCCGCTGAGACATGCAATTTCAAACACTTCATTCCTCAGGGCGCCGGTCAAGGTCAGAACCTTTTCACTGTCTCTGGTGACGCGTTCAATGCCACAGCGGGTATTTCGGAGAACTGGTACAAGGGCGAGCTTCCCGAGATGATGCCATGGTTTGGCCAGAGCAACATACCTCGTCATGTTTTCGAGCAGGTCGGTCACCTCACACAAATGGTATGGAAGGCCACTACGAAGGTCGGTTGCGTTTCGCTCGACTGTGGCAACGCCATGATCGTTGGTGGCAAACCGTCCAGCATGAACAAGTACACGGTCTGCAATTACGCTCCTGCTGGGAACGTCGGTGGCCAGTACGCTGCAAACGTTGCCAGTCCCATCTCTTTCGCCAAATTGGGTGGCTGGGCGGACTAGGTGTTGTCCGAGCTGATAGGTATTGGTTCTCTTTTTACTGTCGGTTATGGATATGCGAATGTCGCATGGCAGGCCTGGGGTTCTGCAATCATGAGGCGAGGCTTTTCTTCTCTTCTACACAACGATATGGTTTGTATCTTACATCCGCATCCATGCGCTTTCAGTCAGCCAGGTGCGAAGAGCTTTGACGGATGCATATCGTTGTACATACTTAGATGTGAGCAACATCAAGGTAACCACTCCTATAGCTCAGCGGTTGATATTTTCATAAATGCTCTGGAATCCAAGTGTGATGTACCACTGTCGAGATATAGCTACCAGAAGGACCTAGAGTGGATGCGCACCTGCATCAAGTAACATCTTGACTATTTGCTCGTGGCCTGCGCATGAAGCTGCCAGCAGTGCGCTGCCGAAGCGTCCACCCTGCGCGTTAACCTCAGCGCCCGCGTCGAGCAGCGTCTTAACTACCTGCTCATAGCCTCCGCGTGAAGCTGCCTGCAGCGCGCTGCCAAAGGATCCACCCTGCGCGTTGACCTTAGCGCCCGCGTTAAGCAGCGTCTGAACTATCTGCTGGTAGCCTCCGCATGAAGCTGCCTGTAGTGCGTTGCCGA